>PVJH01006120.1:0-59330 GCA_004026705.1 Nesogale talazaci
TTTTCTGTGTGTGGGTTCTGTGACAACTGTTAGAAAAGAAGCATTGAACGTTTTCCTGAAGACTAATCTTGTACGCCTGAGTGCAGTTGCTAGCTTAGGCTTCCCTTTAAATCACATGTTTAAGAACATCTCATAGGAACATGCCGTTCATTCTCAGAGCAATTCCTTCCTGAAACTTGGGAGGTTCATGTAGCTCTGAAAGAGACATCGAATTGAATAGTGGTGCAAATGGTTTCCGCTTGACTGCTAATTGAAAGCTTAGCTATTCCAGCCCTTCTAGAAGTGCCGGGGGGGAGGGGAGATGGTGATCTGCTTCCAGAAGTAAGACAGCCCCATGGATTTTTATTCTGTGTCACCATGAGTCAGAATCAATTGCAAAGAGTTTTGCAGTTTTGATATCTTTACCTAAATTGTTGTCCTCGTCCAGTTTTTATCTCTCACTCTTGAACATTTCAGACGCATTTGAAAATGAAATGGCAAAGAAAGTTAAACTCCAGAATGTCCTGTCGCAGCTTCGAAAGTGTGTGGATCACCCCTACCTGTTTGACGGTGAGGCAGCGTCCTCTTTCCCCACCTTGTTCTCCTGAACATCCTCTCTGGCCTGCTCTCAAAGGGCTTGCCTTTCCTGACTGTGTCTCCTCCATTTCCTGCTACATGCTCAGGTTGATTTTTAATACTGATGGTATCTAGTAAAAGGGGCTTGACAAATTGGGTGGAGGAATTCTATCATCGTTGAGTTCCATTACTTCCCACACATCTTAAAACACATATGTATCGTTCTGATATCTTCAGTTGGCCCTCTCTCATGTCCCTTTTTATAACTAGACTTTTCCTTTTACCTATTTATTTTTTGAATCTTATATCCAGAGACCAAGCCTGCATTTCATTTTCTCTCCTCTCACCTGGAAAAACTCTTCAGATTGCCCTCCTGCGCCTTAGCATTTAACAGCATCGATAATTTCGATGTGTCCAGCTTAGCTGTTTTCTGAGTTGTCTCATAAACTGCGTCGATCTGACTCAGTTTTCATAGTTAGACCTCCTGTTGTCTCGGACCCGCCAGCGGCGTCAGCCAGCCTTTGCACCAGTGCTCTTCCAGGCTCAGCCCAGGTCTTCCTGCTGCCCAGCCCAGGCTCATGTCTCAGCTCACGTTTGGCTTTAACTCTTGGAAGCCTGTGACACAGCTGTTGTTCCCTTCTTAAAGCTCTTGGCTTCGGGACAGCACTTTCTCTTGCCACCTTGCTGGCCTCCAAGAAGGCGCTCACTCACTGCATCTTATAACTTCGGTGTGCAGTGTTTCAGTTTCTGTTGGGGCTTTCTCGCGTCCCTCAGGGTCAGTCTAGGACTTCTGTGGCCCTGGAGGCTCTCCTCTGGGTAGGATGGGAGAGTGGTAGATGGCTCAGTGTGGGGGGTTTGCTGCAGTCATTTTAAGGGGATTTCTGCCGATAGTACTATGAACTGTTTTTATAATATCATAGTCTCTTTATCTGATAGGAACCTACTTAGGTAAAGTGACCAGATGTCCCTCTTTTAAATATTTTTTTCCGTGTCCCTTGGCGTTTTAAAAAAGCCCTGATTTTTGGAAATGCACGACAAGCTAGGGAACGGCAGGAGAATGGGAAGGGAATATACCCCCTCCATCCCCTCCCTCCCTCATGACCGCCAATGGTGTCCCGCTTTACCAGTGTTAAAATATGATCACTTTATAGTTAGGGGAAGGGAGGCTGGGAACATACAGATTTTGTAAGGTTACTCTCTCACTCTGCACCAAGAGAATCACTGGTTTATACATGTCAGTTTGTTTCTTGATTCGATTTTTAGAATGAGAGCCTCAAGGTTTGGAGTTTAGGTCCCCTTGACTGTTAGCATCTCCCTGTTTCCTGAAGTTTGGGCATGGTCCTTGGGTAGACCGAGCTTCTTAGTCATCTTGGATGTGTTAGGATCAATGATTGGTGTTAAGCATCGCTTAGTTCATTATGTAAAAAGGATACTTGTGAAGTGCCTCAAAGGGAGAGAAAACTAGGGCTACACGGCCATCAGCTCCTCTGCTCAAGGACTCTGCCTTGGCCCCAGGGCCATGTCATTGGGGGAAGGGCCCTTCTTTTCTAGGCGTGGAGCCAGAGCCTTTTGAAATCGGAGACCACCTGATTGAGGCCAGTGGGAAACTTCACCTGTTGGATAAGCTGCTGGCGTTCCTGTACTCCAGGTAGGTTCCCATGTTCTGCTCTGAGATGGTGGCTGTTCAGTCCTTCCGCAAGAGGGACTCACGGATTTCTTGGGACTTAGGTTCTGATTCCTCATTTTTTTCCAAGACCTTGATTCAAGGTAACCTCCTATCTAACTTCCCTCCAGGCCCTCTGCAGTCATCCTCGATTGAATTCTTCCAACGCTTAGGATCTCGATTCAGCACTTGGCAATGCCCTGCCGCAATCACCTGCTATTCTAATGGATTCATGCTAACCTTAGTGCTCCATCCCTATAGTTGGTTCTGCCAGGACAGGTTCAGTGAGCATTTCTTTTATCATTGCTTACTGCTGCTGTGTGAAACATTGGCAAATCATAATGTTCGCTTTTATTAGCCTGTAGGGGTTGGAATTAATTCAGGATGAGATTACCCAGAAATTTGAATCGGAGCCTCTCCAGCTTTGGTTGGTGTTCAGCTGCCTGGTGGCCAGTCTAGACCTAATGCTCCTAGACCCTAGAGGGGCGGCGCAATCTAGAAAAACCTTGCTAGGACTCCACATTTCCCCCATTATGACGGTTGTTCCAGGCACCACCTGCCCAAACCAAGACATCGAATTTGGCAAAACCTACTGACTTGAAGCTCGCTCCAGCTCATGGAGTGTGTCGGCGCTCCTAAGTCTCCTAACAGCTGTGTCAGTTGGAGAAGGATCCATAAATAGCTTCCATTCAACTTTGGCAACTCGCGGGTGATGAAACAAGCCCAGAGGTTATGTGATTTATGCCAGGTCACAAGTGGCTGGAGCGTGATGAGATCCGAGGTCCTTTAACTGCTCCCTTCGGTGGAACTAGATGCTGAAAGGACTCTTCATTGAATTCGTGTGCCTAATGAGAACATTGTTCTGATAGCCCCTGCTTCTGTCTTGCTATAAAATAATAACTGGTCTTCTGGGGCCTTAGACTTGACCGAGGCACCCTGGTGGCATCAGATGTTCAGCGCCGACTGCACTACAGCAGAGAGTTAGGCAGTCTGCTTACATAAATACCCATAGCCTTGAAAAACGGAGGGAGAACCCCTGTAGAAGTCCTGTAGGGTTGCACTGAGTGGGAATCAACTGGATGGCCGTGAGGGTGGGCTAAGGCTTGGAGCTGTCCGGACTTCCCCTGCCGTTTTGCCTGCCCTCTGTGCCCTGGAGTGCTCATGAGTTACATGGGATCTGAGCGGCCACCGTGCCCTGCTTCTCCACAGCGAGTCTTCTCAGACTGTTCAGCCAGTATAAGGACTCCATATCTTCATGTAGAAAATAACTCGAAGATGCTGACTTCTAACCCTCCAGGGGCCCCAGCGTCCTCTTTGTTCTTCATGCATGTGCGTTTTCCCCTTTGCTCTCACCATCTGTTAATTTCATTGTTACAACTTGCCTCATCAACATCCATTGAGTAAACTGACATTCCCAGAAGAGGCTTGGGTTCTTTCACCCTTTGCGGGGCACACTGACACCCCCCCTTAAGGTTGTCTCTGTTTCTAGCCTGAGGCTCCTGCTCTGCAGGATTTTGGCAATAGTTGGTGCTCTGCTCTTGTGAAAAATATCGAGCCTTGCTAAGAAAGACTCTGTAAATAATGACATTTATATGATTTTTGCTGGTTTTTCATTTATTTGTAAACGTGTATTCCACGATAAGTTTTGTGTAGAGGGGACCCCTCTTTCAATAAAGACTCGAGAAGGCAATGTTTTCCTCTTCTTTTTCTTGCCAGGGGCCATAGAGTTTTGCTTTTCTCCCAAATGACCCAGATGTTGGACATTCTCCAGGACTACATGGATTACAGAGGTGACACTCTTGAGCTGCTGCATGGTTAAACACTGTCTTCAGATTTTACAGTCACCAGAGACTGATGAGCGGTGATCTAGAGAGATGAGCGGGGGATGTGTCAGAGTTATTTAGTGCCACTGTGACGGAAGCACCAGGACAGATGGCCTTAACAAACCAATTTATTCTCTCACAGTTGAGCAGGCTACCTGTTCACATTTAGGGCACTCGCACCAGGAGAAGGTTGGGTTTTTTTCTCCCTATTTTGGCCCTGAGGGAAGATCCTTTTTGTCAGTCTTCCCAAGGGTCTAGGAGATTCTGAGCGCAGGGACCCCACATGCAAAAGACACATTCCGATCCTGGCTCCACTGTCCTCTCCCCCATGTTTCTCTTATGAAGTTATTAAAGATGTCGCACACCACACTCAGGGCTTTGCCCTCAGCAAGGATGTTGCATACCACCCCAGTTTTCTTGTCAGGAACTGGTTGATCCTACATGATCACATCATAGTGGATGATTAACCTCATGACCTAGTAACTGCCAAGTCACATTACATAATTGCCATGGAGAATCATGGCCCAGCCCCATGGACATATCTCTGGGGGACACACAATTTAAGCCATGGCAGAATACTACAGAAGGTAGTAGTGAAGGAATATGCTTTAAAAGCAGCATCTGAACTCTTGTTCCAAATGAGTAGGCAATACTAATATTGAAATGATTGACATCCTGCATACTATCGAGGGGAAAGGTTGCAGTGATTTCCCGCAGACAGGTTTATTGCCTGAGGACCTGGTTTCATGTTTAAGAAAATGTATGCGACCTGATAGGAAACTAGAAGACTAGAGTACAGTGGGAAAGCCCTATCACCTGAACAGGGAGGCCAGAGTTAGTCCCTCCTATTCTCTTCATTCCCTGGAGGACTGATGGCTCTGACTCCAGTGGACACCTCGAGGAAATACCTGCTGGCCCTCTGAGGAATGCTCTCCTCACAAACTACTCACAAACAAAGCTTATACTGCCCTTTCCTGACCAGGGTCCACAGTGAGTCCTAAAGCTTCCCTGAAAGGCAGATATTGGCCCTTCAGGCAGGTTTAGTCATCTGAGTCCTCATTACGTGGATGAGGACTCTTCTTACCAGAAGTGGGAATCACAGCACACCGTGGACACTCTGTTTTTCTTGGAATAGTTAAAACTGAAGATTAACTCCATGAGTGCAAGGAGTATACTATGGGGAGTCCTTGTTAAGGAATAACGTAGCCCCCAATTTAGACTTTTTTCCCCCATGGGATTTGCGTAATGTCAGAGTAAACCTATAGGAATGAGCAGAGTTCATGGGAAGGTTTACGGTGTCTCTGTTTCTTCCTCTGTGTCAAGGCTACAGCTATGAGCGCGTGGATGGTTCTGTGAGAGGAGAAGAGAGACACCTGGCGATTAAGAACTTTGGACAGCAACCCATTTTTATTTTTCTGCTGAGTACCAGGGCAGGTAGGCCACGAGAGCATTAATGAACGCAGGCAACATTGGGTGCTTCAGGCTTTTCAGTCCTAACCACTACTCCCTTCCTCCATAGTCCTTTGAAAAGGGAAGCCGTTGCTGAGAAGTTTCAGGAAAGTGAAGCAGGGGCAAGTGAAAAAAGTTGATCAGGGTTCTAGACTTCTATCAGGGTGCGACTTTCCATAGAACCTAAGCTGTCATATCACCAGGAGTCAGGCTGAAACTTGGAAACTCTTTCCAGTATGCTTTGACCACCGCCTATGGGATTATCCCAAGGGAGTTCTGTAATTTTGTGGGAAGCTGTAGCCACTTGCTCTGGAGACAGCTCTGAAGTTGAGAAATGAGATGGTCACCTGCCTATTGGTTACCCCTTCTCCAAAAGGTACTTATGGTGGAAGCCTAACTAGTAGTTAATGGTGGAATAAATGCTTAGCGAGATTCTAGATTTTAAAGAAGTATGCTGATAATTAAACTGCCAGCTCTAGGACTATTTATGATATTATCTCTGTGCAAGTCGGGTCATAAATATCACATACGACATTTGTAGTACTGTGCGGGTTATAGGGCACATGCACGCACTGTGTGATTCTATGAAGTTGGTTCTGGGTGCTGGAATTTTTACTTTTTAACTGCATGTCCTGGAGTGAGAATTAAATTCATTTTGAACTTGTAGAATCATAGTCTTATAAGAAACGGGCAGGATAGGTGCCAATCCACTTCTGTGAGGGCACGATGGCTGCATTTATGTTTTCCTGGCTTGGTCATCTTCATACTCCAGGCACAGCATCGTTTGAAAGGGGTAAAATTTGCAGGAAAGAGATGCCTGCTTTCAGGCTGATCCCCTAACAGAATACATCTTACAGGAACTGGAGCAGATCTGGACATTAGTTGTTTAAATATTAACTCTCATGTTTGTTACTACATTTTTGTGGTAATTTCCCATTATTTCATGGATTTCCCTCCAACATTTGAATATTTCTGTGGTTGAATCATGCTGCCACCAGGTGGCAGTGGTGGCTTGTGAATATGTCCTAAGCAAATTGCTTATAGTTTATTTATAAAAATATGCACCAACCAGACTTTAACTGGTGCTCCAAGACATGAATGCAGCATATCAGTATGAAGCAGGGAACCAATAGAGAGGTCTGAGGGGCTGGTTCCAACCCCAACCACATGGACAGTCTTCCCTCCCCTCAGAAGAATTCACTTCAGAGGACAGCACTGAAGATATACAGCTCAGGCAGAGGGACATGTCTGATGAGAGCACACAGGAGCAAATGAAGGGAATGGGAGAGAGAGTGGAGCACATCCTGGCTCACCCAGCCCCAAGGTCTGCTCAGAACAGCCAATCCACAGAGAGGACCATAGGGCCAGTCCCACTACAAGACACGATGTCCCTCACTGACCATAGTGCCACAGGGAACAACACTGGGGACACAGAGCTGGAATTGCCTGATCTGGCCCAGCACACTGAGGTGAGACTAAGGGTGTGCAACAGAACTGCAAAGGGAGCAGAGCAATGAAGTCCCCAGGGAATACCTAGTCCCCAGGGTCTGGGGCGTGACACCCCATCCTACTCTACCAGAAAACATTTGTACAGGTCAACGAATAGATCTTGAACTACTTATAGGCCTTTTTGTTGTTTGGTTTTCTTTTGTTGCTTTGTTTTGCTCTGTCTTATTTTGGTGTATATTATTGTTTCTGCATGTCTATCTAGATAAGACATGTCAGATAGACAATCTGGAGGAGAAAACAATGGGACTGATGGTTGAGAGGGAGAAGGGACATAGGGTGGGGCGAGTAGAGGAAAGGAAGAGAGTGTTCGTAAATCCAGGGACAAGGGACCAACAAGTGATCTAAAATCAATGGCAAGTAGTATGTAGAAGGCTTGGTAGGGCTTAATCAAGGGCAGTGTAACTGAGAGGAATTACTGAAATCCAAATGAAGGCTGAACATGGTAGTGGGACAAGAGGGAAGTAAAAGGAAATAGAGGAGCTGAGCCCTGGTGGCATAGTGGTTGTGCATGGGACTGCGGCCCACTGGGTTGGAGGTTCAAATCCAGCAGCAGGCTGGGCCTCCTACTCACACCACCAGAGGGCAGTGATGCCCCAAAAACAAAAAAATAAAAATGAAATAGGGGAAAGTACATAGAAGTCTAAATATAGGCATGTACATATGTAAATATATTGATATATGATGGGGAAATGATCCATGTAGTATGGTTATAGGTTTAGTATTAAGGCAGCAGATGAACACTGGGCCTCCACTCAAGTACTCCCTCAATGCAAGAACACTTTGTTTTATTAAGCTGGCATTCCATGATGCTCACCTTCCCAACATGATCACTGAAGACAAAGCAAATATAATGAAGAAAACTGATGGTGCCTGGCTCTCGAAAGATATAGCATCTAGGGTCTTAAAGCCTTGAAGATAAATAAGTGACTATCTAGCCAAGAAGCAACAAAGTCCACATGGAAGAAGCACACCAGCCCGTGTGTGACGTATCCATATCAGACATCAAAGACCGAGAACAAAAAAATCGCATCAATGTAAATGAGGGGGAGTCCAAAGTCATCTGTAGATAATTGGACATCCCCTTACAGAAGGGTCACAAGGAAGAGCCCATCAGGGTGCAGTATATCACTGATGAAACATACAATTTTCCTCTAGTTCTTTAATGCTTCTTCCCCCCCACCCCCAAACATTATCCCAATTCTACCTTACAAACCCAGCTAGACCAGAGCATGAACACAGGTACACATAAAATCTGAAAACATGGGGGATCCAGGACAGATAAATAACCCCTCAGGACCAATAAAGAGAGTAGTGATACCACGAGGGAAAGGGGAAAATAGTGGGGGAGATAGGGAGAACTGATCACAACAGAAAAGTGGGTGAGGGGTGACGTCGGTCAGTGTTAGACACACAGAAATAATTACATATATTATTAAGGGTTCATGAGGGAGGGAGGGGAAAATGAGGAGCTGGTACCAAGGACTCAAACAGAAAGAAAATATTTTGAAAATGATGATGTCAACAAATGTACAACTATGCTTGACACATGGATGAATGTATGAATTGTGATAAGAGCTGTAAGAATACCCAATAAAGTGATTTTTAAAAAAGAATTGACTGGAAATGGTGTATACACACCATATATACTTGAGTATAAACTGAGTTTTTCAGCACATATTTAATGCAGTTTTTGTGGTAAAATTAGGTGCATCGGCTGTGGTCAGGTCGACTTATACTCGAATATATACAATTACACACACACATATGCATATGCCCTTTTAATTAAGAAGAGCTGAACTTGTGCAGCCCTAACTCAGTAAGAAGTCAGATGATAAAAAAAAAAAAAGTCAGATGTATGGAGCCCAATTTTTAAGGAGCTAAATGCTTGGGAGGAATCGGTATCGGGGATCAGTTCTGTGGGGGGTGAAATCCTGTTTCTTACCCTTCAAGCTGTGTAACCTGAGATAGGTCCTTAACCTTTCTGTGCTTCTAAAAATTGAGAATGATAGAGAATTCAAGGGTGCAATTTTTGCTGTGCTTTGACTAGTACCTGTCACTGGATGTAATTTCGCTCTCCGTAATCGGTGTTTAGTATTTCCTCACTCCAACTTTAATTTGATAGCCAGAAAGCAAACTTGCTGCTCTCCAACGGACTCCTATGAACAGGACAGAGTAAAACCGCTCTTGAGGGAGACAGACTGTTTATGGGAACAGAAAACTACATTTTTCTCCTGCAGAGTGGCTCATGGATTCAATGGATTTGAACTGACATTGTGGTTAGCAGCCTGATGCATAATTCTATCTAAGTCTCTTAATGAGAGAAAGATCAAGCCTGGAGATCTAGCTTAGAGTCAGCCAGTGACTCTTACTGCCACTGAGTCAATTCTGACTCATGATGACCATAGAGGGTTTGGAAGACTTAACTTTTTACGGGAGTAGAAAGCCTCATCTCCCGTAGAATCGCTGGTGGTTTGGAACTTCTGACCTTTGTGGTTAGCAGCCCAGCACATAAACCCTATACTCCCAGAGCTCACCATAAGCCTCAAAAGTGTGTCCATCCTATAGGGTCTTGACACGCACAACCTTGCAAGTTGGTTTGTTGCAGCAATGAACTTTGATGTCGCTGGTGAGGGAGTTTGGTCCATACTTGTTTCCACCTTAAGAAAAGAGCAGGCTGTAATTTGCCTATAAAGTTGTCTTAAAAAAAAAAAGTTGTCTTAATTGATACCTGTGGCCCGAGAAGCTGCCTTAGCCCTTTCCTGCAGGACTGAGGAAAGACCAGAAAGCTGTTCCACTGGAGTACTTTTGTCTCACTGTTGTTTTTTGTTGATGTGGAAACAAATACTGTTGGGACTCACTCGTTTTCTCCAATTGGAGAGGGAGTTTCCCACCCTACCATATGATGAGTAGTTAAAAATGATTGCTACAAACCCTCACAGGTACCCTTCATTAAACAATAAGACTCATCGTGAAGCTGTTGCCTCTCTGCAGATCCTCTCCCTGGTTCTGCACAGTTTTGGAGATATGGTTTCTTTCAAACCGGTCACCAGAGAAGTCTGTGCTCGTAGACTTAAATCACCTCAAAATGGCAGTTTGGACCCTTTGGGAAGACTCACGGTGTGCTTATTTTAAGTCTTCTTTGAGTTGGGGAACAAAAGTCTTAAGTGACAAGGTCAGGGGTGGGGTAAGGGGGATGGGTGGGATAAGGTTTCCCAGCAAAAATCATGTAGAACAACCCTTGTTATTCTTATTTTATTCTTAAAGAATGAGCAGTTGCATTGTCGTAATGGAAAACACAAATTCTTGGCACAACTTGCCTGCCCTTTTTCTCCCCAGTGCAGTTTTCAGTTTTCTTAAGACTTCATCATTAGCCCCATGATTACTCTATGTGCTGCAGGAGAATCTATCAAGATTCCTTTTTTTTGGAGTTCCTCCAAACCGTCACTATAACCTCCTGGCTGACCTCTGCCTTGAATTCATCTCTGAAGTCTCTCTAACCTTCCTTAATAAGGATGCATGATCCATCTAAAAAAGTTGTTTTCGAAGGAGTGGCATTCCCCTCAACTTGTTGCAAAACTTGGGAAAGATTTCCACTTGAGTTTTTTTAAAAATGTGAGCATAGTCCTGACAAAATAATTTCTTCCCATGTCACAAAAAATAGCCTTTAAGTTCTTCTTTAAGGCACCCTAATAAGGCCCAGACAAGTGAAAGAAATTGTGTGCAGCCATCTGCTGATTGCAGAGATGTGTTTACACGTTTTGTTTGCAGTGAACTCAGACGGGCAGGAGTTAGGACTGTAGCAGCGGTGTCTCTTTAATTATCTCCACACCATTCCCTCTCTTCAGTAAAAGGAGCCCGGGTTACACTGTGGTTACAGGTGTGGCTGCTAACTGAAATGTCAGGTGTTCAGGGTCACCAGCCACTCACTCCTCGGAGAAAGATGAAGCTGTCTGCTTCTGTGAAGATTTATAACCCTGCATTTGTGCTCTTCCTATAAACTGGACTCTTCTGGATGGCATGGATCCTCACCACATTGTACCGGAGATCTCACCACTTAGTTTTATCCCGACACCAGCATTGCAAGTTCTTCTCTTAGCACTGTGGCAGTCACCTAATCTGGTGTCAATTTGAGGATTGAGTGTAGGGGTGGGGTCAAGCCGGTCAGTCTGGAGATAGATTGCCAGTGATGCAACTGTGTGGGCATGGCCTGCTCTGAAAATTCTGGGAAAACTGGTGCTTCCCTCTTGGAAGCAGGAGACGCTGTCTCACTCCCTTGGAGACACTCGTCCAGCAAAACTGACTTCCTGGGAAACATCCTGAGAAGAAGCCACATGGGCCTACCCTGGTGCAGGCAAGCCTCTGAAGCCGGAGAAACCACAGAGAGACCCCTGCCAGCGCTGAGATGCTTACAATGCCACTGGATCCAAAGACTTTCTATCCATTGGCTTGTGATTGTCCTGCATTTGGAGTCTTGCATGTGTTTCCTGAGTCTGAAGAGGACTTAAAGATTGGTATCGGACATATGGGCTAATATTGGGCTTATAACCTTGGACTGGACTGGGTTGGGATGTTTTCTTAATGTACAATTACCCTTTGTATAAAACTCATACCCACATAGGAGTTTCTATAGATTTGTTTCTCTAGTCTACCCAGACTCACACAAACACCCATAGCAGACCAGGCTCTGGTCTAGAACTGTACTCTGAACGCACTTGCACCCTCTTCTACAGACTGTTCTATGTGAGATCAAGTCAAGGTTTTTTTTTTATTAAATCATTTTATTGGGGGCTCATACAACTTCATGATCAATACATACGTCAATTATATACAGACCACGTTTGCACACTCGTTGCCATCATCAGTCTCAAAACATCCTCCCTCCACTTAGGCCCCCAGTACCAGCTCCCCATATTTCCCCTCCCTACTCACTCCTCCACTAACCTTAATAATTTACAAATGGTTATTTTTCATATCGTACATTGTCTGATGTATCCCTTCACTCACTTCCCTGTTGTCCGTACCCCAGGGAGGAGGTTATATGTAGATCCCTGAAATTGGTTCCCCGCTTCTGGTCCACCATCCCTCCATCCTCCCGGTATCACCACTCCCACCATTGGTCCAGAGGGATCATCTATCCTGAATTCCCCATGTTTCCAGCTCCGGTGTACATCCCCTGGTCTAGCTGGATTTGTAAGGTAGTATTGGGATTATGATGGTGGGAGGAAGCATTTTAGAACTAGAGGAAAATTGCATATTTAATTGTTACTACATTGTACCTTGACTGGCGCACCTCCCTGCAACCCCTCTGTAAGGGGATGTCGCTTCACCTATTGATGTCAAGGTTTTTAAGTGGAAGAGATTTGAAAGAGCTTTGCAGCACACCTGAAGTACCCACTTTTGCTCACTCACCTGCAGCTGCCCTCATCCTGTTTTCTCTCTGGAATTCAAACTTCTCAAGTCAGACATCAGTGTGAACTCACCGAACCACTGCAGGATTCTGGAGTTGGGGTTGATAGCTTGTCTGTCAGAAGGATGAGGCCAGTTGCTTTGGTTGATCTCAGTTTGCGAAAGGTCCTGCCTAACCTTCCTCTCTATTTTCTAGTTCCCAGTGCTGCATGCCACTGATCACTTCCTTTTTGCATCGCTTTCAGGTGGAGTCGGCATGAATTTAACTGGAGCAGATACTGTTATTTTTTTTGACAGCGATTTTAATCCTCAGAATGACTTGCAAGCAGCTGCCCGGGCTCACCGGATTGGCCAGAATAAGTGAGAGGTTTACGCATTGGTGTTTCTCTGCTTCCCGGGCTTGCTTGTCTGTGGCTCTGAGTTGGGGAGGGAGGTGTTGCGTGTCCTATTCGTGGCCATTCCCAGGTTGGGGTCGAGAAGCTCTTGTCCCCTTCCGCCTGTCTCCCTTGCTGGTGGGCTCTTAGAGTAGGCTTGGGTGGGAATCACTCTCCTCTCCCCCCTCGTTATTTTCACTTCAGGAACATGACTCTTATCAATTCAGCCTTCCTTGTTACAAATTGCAGAGTGGAACTGTGGAAGGATTAGAAATTGTTTAACTCATCCTTCTTGAAACAATGCAGTTAGGAGGTTAGAGAGTTCACAGTGCAGTCATCACCCCTTGACCTGAGCTTGATTTAGTGATGTCCAGAGGTTTTCCTCAGCCACAAATGAGGAGCCTGCATTACCCACGCCTTGTTATTCCTTCCCTGGTTCTCTGGGGATCTTCAGGGAGAATCTGAGGCTAGATCTCTCTTAACAAAGCTCCGGTCAAAAGAAAGCAGTCTCCCTCTAATTGCACCGTGAGAGGACCTTTTGGTTTTGTTTCCTTTTCAGAGACTTTGCTTTTGTTTGGTTTTGTTTGCCCTGTGCTCTGTACACTCACTGCTCTCCCCTGACTCCTGCCCAGGTCTGTTAAAGTCATTCGCCTGGTGGCCCGCGACACTGTGGAGGAAATCGTCTGCCGGACAGCAGCCTCCAAACTGCAGCTCACCCACATGGTCATAGAAGGAGGCCATTTGACGCTGGGCACCCAGAGACCGCTGGCCAATGCAGACCTCCAGGTAGGACATGCTGTTCTTTACGTGAGCACGTGCTGAGACTTGAAGTCCATGCTTTCTTTGGCTGAGCATGGCACGTAGAAAGAGGTGACGTTAAGCACCCGCTTTCCCAACTGCACAGTTGTTCCCTGGGTGAACTCCGCTGTACTGTAGTGCCTGGGACTTAGAAGTGAATACGATACAGAAAGGCACCGGACTAGAATAACGTGCATCCACCTAACTTGGATTCACTTAAGAACTTTTTGGCAATGTGGCTACGAGCAGGTATCTTAACCTCTCAGAGCTATGTAACCTTGCCTCCTTTTCTAAGAATGAGGGTATCACTAGTTAACTCAGAAGGCTGTTAGGAGATCGAGGTAAGCGAAGAACTTGGTCGAGTCAGGAATGATTAAGGCTGTACCTTCTTAGCCCCAAAGCCTTTGATTAAGTGTGTGCATTACTTATTTCCTATTCAGAGGAGAGGAACCAAATAATTTGAGCAGTCTTACCCACCAGGAGCTCAAATGTGAGAGGAAGTCTCTCGTATTTCTCTGTGAGAAATAGTTGGGAGACTTTGTCACTTCGCTTGAAGCAGGGGACACTGGGTGGGGGACAAGGTCATGTGGAAGGTTTTGAAGAGCACTCTTGCGGAAGAAGGTGTACAGTTGTTTAGCAGAAGTCCTTGGATGAAAATGGGAGCCCCTGTTGTAAGAGAAGTTTGTGGGAATTTTCCAATTGGCTTTCCATCTGCCAGTGATGTCTTGAAGTCTCTGAGTGTATTCCAGCTCTTCTGTTTCATCTCCTGACTGCCGCCATGACTAGATCGTTTCTCCCCACGATACCTGCACTGGGTTGTGTGGACCCTCATAGGCTACTTTTGAGAATTAGATGGCTGTGATGCTTATGTTGTGGTGGGGGCAGGGCTTGCACCTAGCCACTGTTTGACAGATGTTATTTCATATGCAGTAGTAGCAGAGGTAGTCTCTCCGTTATGTCACTCTTACCCTTATCCAGTCTCTTCCACACCGTGACAAAACTAGTCTTCCAAAGTAAATCAGCGTATTCACGACTCTCCTTGGGACTGTTCAGGCACTTCCTGTGCACCGAAGAGACAAATTCCCTTGCCTTCTATAGCATATTGCAATGAATGCCTAAGGGCCAAATCTGACCTCTTCTGCCCTTCCTGAGGTCAAAAGACAGGGGTCAGACAAGCCATTGCGGTTCATCCTTCATTACCCATCTTGACCCCAGATATCCTCCCACACCACTGTGAATCTGTGCTGGGTTTGATAATTATTGCCATGACCACACAGACCTGACAGACGGCACTCACAAGTAAAGGTTTATTAGGGAAGTTAACAGGTTACCACAAAGCTGGACCAGAGAACAGTAAGGGGACAGTCATTGGTCTCCTTGGCCAGCAGCCAAGTTTCTCTCTAGTCTTCTCAGCCTCTCAGTCACCTGGTTCCCTGGTCTTTCTCTTCATGGACCAGGAAGCCTCCCTGCCTGTCACTGTGTCCCATAGTTCCAGAGTCTGTCCAGATAAAGAGAAGGTGCCCTTATCTGGCACTGTCCCTCTGAGTCTCTGTGCCATGGTCTATGATGCATCTGGTCTCAGGAGCCTGTGCTACTGCAGAGATAGCCCATCCTTGTCACCAGGGGGATGGGGCTGAGAACTGACCAGCCCTCTCTGTTAGTGCTCTACACAACCAATTTGCATATTTCCTCCCTGTCATTTGATGGGAGTTACAGAGACTTGGGTAGAAGAGCCATAGTAATCAATTTCATTCCACCCCACTGACCAGTCACTGAGCGGCTTGTCCCCAGTCTCCATCTACAGGCTCATGACATATCGACCTTCTCTGGGCCTCCTTTCAGATCCTCCAAGGAGCCAAGTGTGGAGTCTCTGGATGGAGGGGGTAGGTTGAGCATTTGATGATAGCCGGTAGGTTGCCAGCTTGAATCCACTCGGAGGCACCCTGGAAGAGTAAGCCTGACTGATGTTTCTGAAAGGTCACAACCCTGAAGGTCATGTGGAGCTAGAAGTCAGATCGGACACGACAACTGCCAATAAGGAGCCAACGTCTTTTCTGCTTCAGGGTCTCTGCAGACACTGTCCCTTCTGCCTCCACTCTTCCTCCTCCTAGTCTTCATGGAGTGAACTCCTGTCTTTTCGGTCACTCATATCCCATCTTCAGTGGCACTCTCCGTGACACCCCCTCACCCCCGGTGCTGCCATGCATCCTTTCTGTAGCACTCAGTGCATCTGTAATGGTGTGTTTGTGGACTTCTTGTTAGTTTGTGCTTCTTCCATGATACTGTAAGCTCCATACAGGTGAGAGACCTTATCTTTTTTTCCATGTATGTATTGGTAATGTCTCGTACCTGTTGAAAAACAGTCTGCACTGTCAGAATGGGGACTAAAATAGAATGCTATTTTGAGGTGTTAAGTTCACTGTTACTTGAGGTGTTCAGATGAAGGCGAGTTACGCAGTGGGTTGAGCCATGGCGTATATGGTTGTATAAAGGACCTGTGATGGTCTTTCTAACACTGGGATTCTCACGAGCATCCAGGTGAGAGGTGAGAAATACCTGAGATAGCACACAAAGCAAAGTTTCCTTAACAGATTCTAGACTCTTGGCTGAAATTCAAGTGAGAGATCTTAGCATGTTTGCCCTAAAAAGTCAGAGGTGGAGCTCGAGGTCAGCATGTACCACTTAAAAGATACTTAACTTGTCAGTGCGGGTGAGCTGCTGAGGGATCTTAGAGTGGAGGAGTCGACTGCCTCAAGCCCTTCAGATCCTCTAAGTCCTTACTGGACATCATGACCTCCCACTTTTTTTAGATTTAAAACCAAAATGGAAGATGTACAAAGATTCAAGAACAGAGCTGCCTAGTGAGTTAGATAATGCATATTGTAAGGTTGTGACCTCAGAGAAAGGGTGGAAATCTTACACAGCAGGACAGGTAGAGCCTGCCTAGGTGAACGGTGACTAGCTCATTTCTAGCTGTCAGGCATATCGCTATTACTTAGCATAAGTTAGACATTGCAGGCCTGGGCTCAGTTCTGTCACTCACCCGTGCTCTTGGACCAGCTCAGCAGTCACATATGTGAGCCAAACACGCTTATGTAAGATTGTTACTGGACAGCTATTAGAGGCAGACCACTTTCGAAGGAACTCTTGGGAGTCCCAAAATAAAATAGAATACAATCCCCTTTTAAGGATCTTCTAAGAGAAAAATGAATTAAAAAACAGATGTGTGCAAATGATTATAGTCCAAGGTAATGTGTGAGACATCTTAGAAGAATGGACAGAATAAAGCGTTAGAAGTTCTGCGCAGAAAGGGAGGAGTCGGGTCTTAGAAAGAACATCACAGGTCTTTGTCCAATGACTCCACCCCCCGGCCTTCATTTGAACACTCTCAGTCACAGTGAACGTATCATTGCATTATGAATGTATTTCAGTCCCCGTCTTTGGATCATTCAGCCTCTCTGTCACCAAGTCTCAGACACGATAAGCATACATATGGAAAAAAGATCGGGGCCCTCCTCTGTATGGAGCTCTGTGTAATGTATTCTGGAAAAAACACATATTACTAAAATAGCCCTATAAATAGAAATCAGGAAAACGGGGAAAGGCAGAATTTTAGGAGGATGAGGATAATGTAGCTTTATGTCTACAGGGTTTTCCATATGAATAAAACTAATGTTAACGTTACACTCAGTTTCCTTTGCAGAATTAGAGTCGATCAGTTAAAATAACTAACGTACTCAAAATAGGCACCTGGATGGGGCGGGGAATCCTAGACTACTAGAGATAACCAGTGTTCGAGGGGGAGAGATGTGAAGCCGTAGGCGTCCTGGTGGTGTCGTGTTTAGATGTTGGGTTGCTGACCGCAAAGTCAGCGGCTTGAAACCCCCAGCCACTGACCAGAAAACTGACATCCTGGTGGGGCTGCTCACTGGATGGTCAGCAGTTCAAAGTGACCAGCGACTCTGGAGGAGCAAGGCTGAGGCTAAGTGTTCCTGTAAGGCATGACGGCCTTAGAACGCTTGGGGAGCTCTTTCTGCTCTGTTTCCTAGGGCCGCTGGGGGTTGGAACCCTCGTGAGTTTTGTTCTTGTTTTGCTCTGTAGGCTTAAAAAAAATAGCAAAATCTCTCACAGGCTTATCTTACCAAGGAGTATGAATCAGAATATAAGCATTGTCAAAGACAGTGTTTGTCAGGGAGCGAGTTCCTTCTAGGAAAGGCCCAGCTTTCTTTCATTTGGGGGACTAGAATCAGAAAAAGTTTTCCTCGGTGGTTTGGTTCATGTGCTTCTAGTTTGCCTCGGGGTAGAAGTGTTTTGTTTTGGTTTCCTTCCTTCTGTTCCCAACTCTATCAACTCCCTGGGCCGGGCAGGCTGTACCCGGTGCTGTGCACGGACGGGTCCCCGTAAGGCGAGGGCTCGAGAGAAGAGAGGCCAGGCCATCGGGCTGTAGGTTCTCTCAGAGAGAGTCGCTCCCCTGGAACACTGAGAGGGACATGTTGCCGGTGGCAAAGCACTGGGGGTGCTTTGGCACACATGGGTTCTGGGTGTTGGAGGAGAAAGGATGGTCAGTGAGACGTGAGCCGCCAGCACGTTCTCTCCCAGAGGCGGAGAGGTTCCTCCAGGAGTGTCCCTGCACATGAAAGTGAAGCCCCCAGGCAGAGCCCGGGGACATGAGGCCAAACAATTGTGGGAAGTAGACGACTTGAAAGGATCTGCCAGCCTTCTTCACCTCTGGTTCACAGATGATTGTGTTCTGACTGTGGTGTCTGATGATCCCTGCCCCATCTTGATGCTATGAGACAGCCCTGCCCCTAGGTTGTTTCAGAAGGAAGCAGGAGTTTGCTTTTTTTTTTTTTTTAAGTGTAGTAATAAAAGATGTGTGTCCGTCCGTTTGGGTAAACCTGTGGGCTTTGGTCCCAAAATAGGGAAACAGATTTAGCCTGTAGGGAGAATGCGATAAGAAGCAGATCTGGATGTGGCCAGCATTAATGAGTGTTTCCCGTCTGCAAAGTCTTGCTGCAGGCCTCCTCCCGCCCTCCCCCACACATTTCAGTGAATGTGAGTTACAACAGAATGAGGTCAATACTGTTTGTATCCTCATTTTAACTAATCTGCCAAGGGTCATGCATATTTGGGGGTTCTAACCTCTAAGGTATACTCTTAATTACTATAATATATGACTTCTCAGAGAGATAGCCCTTCAATAAGTTCCTGATTAGTCACCAGTGAGTCGTAACCAAGAAAAGCTGGGAAGCAAAGGGAACCACGAGGTGGGCTGAAGGGAGGGAGGGCCACAGTCTAGACTCCCCCTCCTCTTAGATAGTTGCCTGTTCTCTGTTGTTGATGCCAGCTGCCCCGCAGGTCCCTGTAGTTCTGTATGCCAAGGTTACATATGAACATGTCTAGGGTGCTCATGCATAAATGGGTCAAGTGGCTGGCAAGCTATCACAGAATACCGTCGTCGTCGTAGGTTTTCCGTGTTATTGACGAGGTAAACAGTCTGGAGATAATTGACTGAGGCTAAAAAAGGGCAAGATGAGGCCTCGGTGCCATGCTATAAGCCAGTGTAGCTCCAGATCTCAGAATCAGTACTCAGAAGGGTGCACACTGGAAGTAGGAAGCCAGGAAGAATGACCGAGGCTGAGGGCCCACTAGAGAGAAGTTAGGGAAGACACTGGTGGTGGAAGGATACCTGGGGAGATTAGAATTGAGAAAAGCTTTGTGGTATAGCGACTAGAATTGTGGAAGCAAAGAAGTCGGTGGGTGATAGAGAAAAGATTCATACCTAGTGTAGCATTCTCTTTCCAAGAAGGTTGGTGAGAGCACAGCTCCCAGGGTGGGTCTCCTGACTTCTGTGTGGCTGCTGGGAGTGCCGGTGAGCTCGGGCCAGGGAGGGGGGCGGGAGTAAAAACAGGATCAAGGGTGAGGTGGTCACGGGGTGGAGAATGGAACACCATTCATGGAAACCCCACAACTAGGATGGAACTCATGAGGCTGTGCACGCAGAGGGAAGAGTGAGGCGCATGTCCCCGACCAAGGTGTGTAGAGATTAGTGAATGGGAGCCTAAACTTCTGAGCAAACCTTCACCAAAAGCACTGTAAGGTATTATTAAAAGGAGAAGAAGAAAACTCAGGAAATGAGTGGTCTGTCTAAGGAAAAAAAAAAAAAGGTCTGTAGGTCTGTACATTCCTTTTGGTCATGAGGCATTGCCGAACTCAACAGTTCTGATGATCCTTGAACACCTCTCTGTCTACCTGTCATCCAGCTGGTACCTCCCATCTATCGTGGCGAGAGAAGGCTCTCTCCTTGGGAAGGACTATGCCTGGGGTCATGGAGCCCCTTAGCCCGGCCCTGCCCTGCCACGGTTGTTTTCTAACTGGACTCCTTTGTTTTGCCCAAGCTGAGCGAGATTCTCAAATTCGGTCTGGATAAACTGCTGTCCTCCGAGGGGAGCACCTTGGATGAGGTCGACCTGGAGTCCATCCTGGGAGAAACAAAAGACGGAGAGTGGGTCTGTGACGCGGCGCCTGCAGCAGCAGAAGGAAGCAGAGAGCAAGAGGAAGGGAGTGAGTTGGGGATGAGAGCTGAGCACATGGCACCGCTCCCCGGGAGAGAACGTGGGGGGCAGGGGGGCGGGAGGGGGATGAATCCCTGGGGCAAGTCCCCGATTCTGCTCTGTGGAACACCTTTATCAACCTAACCTTGTCCTCATCCTGTGCACACTGCTGAAGACTTGCCTGGC
The DNA here is from genome assembly GCA_004026705.1 of Nesogale talazaci. Lineage (NCBI taxonomy): Eukaryota > Metazoa > Chordata > Mammalia > Afrosoricida > Tenrecidae > Nesogale > Nesogale talazaci. The sequence continues at coordinate 20,318 of PVJH01006120.1, forward strand.
CTGAGAACTCCCCAGACTCACTGGAAACTAGTCTGGCTGTTTTGCTGCTGCCGAACTTTGAGACACGTGGGTTCACTCAAATCTTCATGCAAGTGGCAGTGTCACCGTGTGGGATTTTAACATGTGCCTTTCCCTGGGCTGCAGGCTTCTCCACCGTGTCAGTAAATGCTGCCCTCCCCAGGTTGGGGCTCTGCACACAATCGCCTGCTGTTCCAAGCCACAGCGATCCCTTTTTTCTTTTTTTTTCTTTTCTTTTTTTTTCTGGGGAGGGGGGGCATCACCACCGGTGGGAGTAGGAGGCCGAGCCTTGCTGCTGGATTTGAACCTCCAACCTAGTGGGCCGCAGTCCCGCGCACAACCACTACGCTACCAGGGCTCAGCCCTGCGATTCCTCTTTTAAACAGCTGCTGATGTGGGGTGAGCATTTCCTCTGTGCCGGGCACTGCCTCCTGTGCTCTGCAAGTCGTTTTTCTGTTGGCCTTCCTTCACAGGAGGTTGTTGTTTCATTCATTTTAACTTTTTAGTAGAATACACGTAGTGTCAAATGACAAACGGACTAAAATAAATTTAGTGAAGCATAGCATTCCTCTGTCCGACGCCCATCCCCACCCCACCTCACCCCCAGTCCTGCTGCCCAGGCAGAGCCCAGTGGTACTGTCCTCAGCCTGCCCTTGGTCTTCTGTTCCTGTCCTCTCTCTGTTGACTTACACCGTTAACTTCAGGTTATCCATGATTTCCTACTGTGGAAGATGAGTACTAGCTCTCCCATGTTATCCTGCACATGCAGTTGTGTAACTGTGTCACACTCTGTGTCCGTGTGTACGTCAGTGTGACCATGTATATCGTAGTCAGTGAACCAATGACTTCCATGAACCCAATCCTCACCAAGGACTCTGACTGCTGTCACATGCCTAATGATAAATTTTTTTTATTATAGTCGAGTTGATCCATTGCATTTTTCTGGAAACCTACCCCCAAGAACCCTCGGTTTTCTCCCTAAACTGATTTGCCTTCTCCACAGTATTGTTCGGGGACTTGAGTTTCTCCCTCTGCGATCTGCTTTCCGGGATGTCAAGGGATGCTTAGTCTCCGTACTCCAGTTCCTCTGGGGCACATGCACTCCTCTCTTGTTGTCATTGTCGGGTGCTGCTGAGTCAGGTCACAGAACGGAACGCCAGCTGGTCGCACGCTGTCCACCCAGTGGTCTTCCTGCTGGAGGCCCTTGTGGCAGCCTGTGCGTCAGTGCATCTCGTCAAGGGCCTTCTTCTTCCCACTGCCCTCCCCTGCCCCAGGGACGGGTCTTGCTGACCACATGTCCAAAGTGTGCGAGCTGAAGTCTTGCCATCTTTGCCTGTAGGTGTATGGTGGCTGTCCTTCTTCCAAGACAGGCGTGTGTTTTCTGTGGGCAGTCCACGGCACTGTCACTTTTCTTCTCCAGCACCACAATTCACATGTATTTTCCTCAGCCTTCCTTGGGCCATGCCTAGCTCGCATATACCTGTGGGGCAATTGAAAACACCGTAGGTCAGGTCAGCCACTTCTTAGTCCATAAAAGAACGTCCTTGCTTTTCAGTACTCTGAAGAGGTCTTGTGCAGCAGATTTACCTCATGCAGCACATCTTCTAATCTCTTAACTGATGCTTCTGTGAGTATTGATTGTGGATCCAAGCAAGATGAAACCCTTGACAGCTTCAACGTTTTCTTCATGGATTATGGTGCCGCCTTTTGGTACATGCTCCACTAACTTCCTTAAAAAAACAAAACCTAAAAAAACACCGGCATAAGAGATTTTCAGTGTTTTTGATTGTTTGAAAAAATGCCTTTACTCAACGCTTACGCTTGTCTGATGATCTGCTCAGGTAAGGAATTCTGGATTGAAGATCATTTTAACTCAGAACTTTGAAGATACAGCTCCACTGTTCAGATTTTGACGTTGTGTGGAGAAGTCTGGGACAATTCCGATTCCTGGCCTCTTTGTTTGTTTTCCTGTATGGGGAGACATTAGCATCTTCTGTTCTTGGAGAAACTTCTTCAAAATGGTTTCATGAGTACCACATTCCTCGCATTGTAGTGTTAAGCTGGTTTGGACTGATTGGTTCCCAGGCTACCTTTTCGAAAACCCCAAACCAAGTCCACAATGCCAACTGAGAGTGACGCTTTAGGTCAGAGTAGAAGTACCCCTGTAGGTTTCTAAGGCGGTAAATCTTTATGAAACCAGCCAGCCTCGTCTTTCCCCCATGAAGAGACTGGTAGGTTTGAACCGTCCTGTTGGCAGCCAAGCCCTAAGCCACCGCCCTAGCACTGCCATAGTTTTCCTTAACCTGCAGTTTAAAGTTTGTCTTTGAGTCTGAATGTTGGGGTAGGTTTGGACTAGGGGTGCTTTTGTTTTTCATATTTAGTTGAAAGTTTGGAATTTAGGCTGCAGGCATTGTTATAGACCATACTGCCCCTTCACTTTTCTTATATTTTGTGTCTTAGGTTTTATCCTTTAAAATGACAGAAGCTGTCTGCGATGCCTGTAGTTCCCGTTGACTCTAGTACGCCATTTAGAACCCCACAACTTTTTTTCTGTTTCTTGTTCTGTGAACTGTATCCTGTTCTCGTTTCAGGTACATTATGTCTTCTCTAAGGATATTTATTACAGTTTTAAGAACGTATCCCTGGGAGAATATTTCTTTCATCACTTTAAATTAACTTGTATTGCATTACAAGTATTCCTCTAGTGTCTGTCTTTCTCTGTTTTCTCCAATTCCTGCTGCTGCTTCCTTTAAACGTTGTTTTGGAATCTCTTGTCTTACTGATGGATCGTTTTCCTCGGCTATCTGGTGTCCCCTGGTCGTCTGGCCCCATGTACAGGCGAGGTGTTGCAAAGCTGGCAGGCAGCTGTGGAATGAGCAGGTGCATTGGCTTTGGAGTCTGATGCAAACACTACTTGTGGGTGAGTGTATCAGTCCGGGTAGACTCGAGAAACGAGTGAATTACTCATATGTGTACAAGGAATAGTTTTATATGCAAGAGTAACGTTACGTTAAGAAAACACCCCAACCCAATCTAGTCTAGGGTCATAAGTCCACTATTAGCCCACATGCCGTGCACTCATCCATAAAGCCTTCCTCACACTCACAAAACACATGCAACGATGCCGAATGCAGAAAAATCACAAGCCAGTGAGCAGCGAGTCTTTGGATCCAGGGGCAGTCGGAGCACCCCCGCTCTGGCAGGGACCTTTCTTTGCTTTCTACTGTTTCAGAGGTCTGGTGGCATCAGGTAAGTCCATCTGGCTTCTTCTCGGCTGTCTCGCAGGAAGTCAGCCTTGTCAGTCGAGCGTCTCTAAAGGAGGGAGCGTGGTCAGTAGAGCGTCTCCAAGGAAGGGAACCGAGAGAGACAGTGTCTCCACCTCCAAGAAGGAAGGGCCCCATTTCCCAGAATCCTCAGGAGAAGGGCACGCCCACAGCGGCCCCATTGGCTCTCTCCACATTGGCGGGCCGGTCTCCACCCCGACTCTCCCTCCTCAGATTGACACCCTTTTCGGTGACTGCCACGGCGAGCCAGCTTTCACAGTAAAGGGCCCTTTGCAAGGGTCAGGGTTTGAAGTCCTTTCAGAGGGCAACCCTGTCTCCACGGGTGACTCCCGACAATTTCTTGAAGGAAGGGGTGTGAGAATTCAGGTCAACTGGTTGCTCACATTGTACGGACAGCCTGAGTGACTGAGTGTAGGGGCATTCCTGGTGCTGATGCGATTTGGTGTGCAGATTTCCTCCCTGTGCCCACTCTGGTGTTGTGTTTGGACGTTTAAGCTTGGGGAGGCCTGGGAGGGTTTCCATTTCCGTAACTGCCCCTTTGACTGGGCACTCGCGCTTTTCTTGCCCTGCTCTGCTGAATCTGTTACCATTCTTCTGCTTTCCATTCTCCTAAGAGCTGAATGCATTTTCTCATTCACTGGGGCCTCATAGATCTTTGTTGTTTTCTCCCCCAACCCTTTTACAACCATTTAGTGGGTTCAGGAGGTAAAAGAAAAGGATTCACGTGGCTCATGTGGTCATATTTTTCAGTTGTATTTTGATTGTGTTGATTAATGAAGTTTTCACCCATTCTTACATCCATCTAGATTCTTTTTAGCTTATCAGTGTTTACTAGAATACAATAAACTTTCAGAGCTTTCCAGAAAGAAAATTACTTTTCTCTGTCCATCCCCCTGCATCCATTATACATAAGGCGGACTTCAAAAAGCATGTGGAAGATGGAATGAAAAGATAATGAAATTTATCCATGAACTCTTTGAAGCCCTCTTCTGTGTATATGATACACATGCACACACATATATGAAGCTTATGTCTGTGTGTTCATATAAACTCAATTGCCAGGCAGTATTTCCCCAGTGTATTAAATGTCAGAGTGTCGCCTTTGATGAATGGGTAGAGTCCCTGTTCCTTGCAAGCGTCCACTGGCTGGACATAGCTGGGGGGCCTCAGCCAATGGTTTGTCACTTCTCTTGCCGGCACCATGAAGAGACGGAGCATGGTGTTATGTGAGCGTATACAAATGACTGGTGATTAAAGCAGCCCTAATTACAATTAAATAGATAGTTACTTTGTCTTGACGGCCAGAGTTTCTCAGAAAGCCCACTTGTAAGTTGAGAATTTGCATGTGTTATGAAGCTATGTATGTTGATCATAGATGACACTTCTCCTCTCCTTATTTTTTTCCCACTTGTTGATAGAGAGCCTCATTGAAAGCCCCCTGCTGATTTAATTAGCAAATGCCAATTAGAATTACAGCTGGTTGGATTTGGATACAAGTGTTAAGCAATTGATCTCTTGAGAATGAAAATGTTTTTGCTTTTGTACTCTCTTGGGAAAACATACTCAGAGCTGATTTCGGTAATGTTATGAAATACATTCTTGTGCTAAAATGTACTGTTCAATGTGCTTTATTTCAACATAATTATTTTACCTACCTATGTTCCTCGTCTTAGCCCTTCACGACTCTTTATAACTTTATTTCTTCACCTGTACAATGATGATACTCATGTCTGCTTTCCTCTTTTACACAGTTGCAAAGATCAGATTTTGAGAACAGATGTGGATGTACTAGCCTACGGTGATAGTCAAGATTAGATGATGGCCATTGTTGTTACTGTCACAATTATTGCTTGCTGGCCTCTCCTCTCCATCCACTCATAAACACATTGATAAACTGAAAGAACACTCAAGCTTTAGATTTCAAAATGCACTCCTGGTTTTATGAATAGTGAGAACTGGGGAGCCCCTCAGCTCCTGTCAGTGGCTCGGTTTCCTTTTTTTTTTTTTTAGAGAGAGGTCGTTATTCCAGAATTGGGGTAAAATCTTGAAAAATGCCTGGTGTCATCTAATAAGAGCATTGAATATCTCAAAATTTTTCTCTTGGATTTCCTATTTCCTTAGTATCACAGGAAAAAGGATAAGCAGTTGAATATTAAGGTTGTGCTAGGAGTTTTTAAAAAGTGTATCACTTTAATAGGTTGGCTTTTAGTAGGTGTCCTTAATGTCAGTGAGATTTATGATGAGGAAGAGTGGGGACAGAATCAGCAGGATGGAGGGACTCAGCCAAGACTCACAGGCCATGAATATGGCCCTAAGGACTAAGGCCTGCTTCCTCCTATGATAAGTCCGGTCTGTAATCTTAGAAGCCAAAGCAGTCACTGTCAGCGGGATTGGAAATTAAGTGTCTGCATCACAAGCTATTAGCCCAGTTAGAATGGAAATGGCGTTCTCTTGTTCAGCCTAGTTATTGCTTTGAATAGACTGAATCACTTTTCTTTGGTACCTAACATCTCTTTCTTTCTGCTCTGTGTTCTTAGAAAACCACATGTACTTATTTGAAGGGAAAGATTACTCTAAAGAACCTAGTAAGGAAGACCGAAGATCATTTGAGCAACTGGTGAATCTTCAGAAAACCCTTTTGGAGAAAACCAGTCAGGAGGGCCGGTCACTTCGAAATAAAGGCAATGTAAGAACTATTTCTATAAAGAAAGAAATCCTTCCCAATGCTCTGTTATCCTGAAAAACGAGACGAGACCAGCAATGATATATTACAAAATAAGCCTCTGAGTAGGTTGGTGTAGGTAATTGTACCCTACCTTAAGGCAACCTGGTGGCACAGTGGGTTCTGCGTTGGTCTGTTAACCACAAGGTCAGAGGCTCAAACCCATCAGCTGCTGTGTGGGGAAAAGATGAGGCTGTCTGCTCCTGCACAGATTTATAGCCCACGGAGCAGTCCCTCTCTATCCTCGAGTTGGAACAGACTGCCCAGCAGGCACCAGTTGGGTGAACCTTTTTTTTTTTTAAAGTTAAAAAATCATGGAAAGTTGGTATAAAAAACATTGCCAAGGACAATTTATCTTACTACTTAATGCTAATGTAAGCAGCCTTTTCGATCCAAGCCACTTCTGATGGCATCACCATATTACATCAAAACCCCTGTGGGGTCTGGTGGTGCAGTGGTTAAAGCATCCCATGGCCAACAGGTCCGTGCAAGCTTACTGGCTTCTTTTGGGGGAGAGAGATGTGGCGGTGTGCTCCCTGAGATCCAGATCCTTGGAAGACTTCTGGGGTGGGGCAGTCGCCTCTGTCCTATAGGGCCATCAAAAGTTAGGGTCAGCCTGACAGCAGTGTTGTAGGTTTGCTTTGTTTTTTAACTTAAGACAAGATGACCACTGTAAAGAATACATGTAATTTGCATAACCTTAAATGCTAGCTGTATTAAGATGATAATGATGTTGATGAAATACTCTTAAGATAAGAGTGCATTCTAGGAAGATTTCCATGGAAAATAGTCCTACTTAAAATGGCATGCTGAAGAAAGGTGTTCTTTCCATCAAGAAGAAAGCTTTTAACTTTTGGTAGCTCCTGATTCCCAGTGAAATGAATCAAAATGACATCGTGCTGCCCCATACTTGGCAAGTGCTCTGATTTAGGCCTCAGCGATGTCTGATCTGGAGAGCACAGCAAGGGGTCTCTACCACCACTTCCCCCACACAGGGCGCCATGGAGACACAATGTTTATAGTAGCGGTTCTCAACCTGTGGGTTGCGACTCCTTTGGTGGATCGAACGACCCTTTCCCAGGAGTGGACCAAGACCATATTTCCGATGTCTTAGGAACTGAGACCCTGTTCCTCTGTCGTCTCCAGGCGGGTCCGTCCACATGCAGTTACACCCACTGCGGGGTCACCACAACATGAGGAACTGTATTAAAGGGTCATGGCATTAGGAAGGTTGAGAATCACTGCTTTATAAGACGTTAAGTGTGCTGCTGAGGGTATGGATTCTGGAGGAGCAGGGGGACCTTGACTTTTTAAGTGATGGCCCTTGCTCTTCCTCTAGGATGCTCTCCCAGGCCTGGTGATGGGCTCCACCAAGAGGAAGCGTGTCCTGACCCCAGAAGAGCTGGAGGAGAGGAGAAAGAAGAGACAAGAGGCATCAGCCAAGAGGAAGAGACTACTAGAGGAGAAACAGAGACAGAAGGAAGAAGCCGATCATAAGAAAAAGTATGTCTGTCTCGTTCCTTGGTCAAGCTGCAGGGCACAGCTGGCAGGGGACTCAGCACTCTATGAGTCTGCAGTTGATCAGTCCTTTAAAAGGACAGAAACTGGCCATAATGCCAGTGGTTCCCCTTGACAATAAAACCCAAACCAAACTCCCCGCCATCGAGTAGCTTGTCAACTCCTAGGGACCCTGCAGGACAGGCTAGAACTGCCCCTGTGAGCTTCTGCGACGGAACCTCTGTTCAGGGGAGAAAAGCCCCATCTGGCTCCCTCCGAGTGGGCTGATGGCTTTGAACCGCTGACCTTCCAGTTAGCAACCCAACTTATCACCCCTGTTTGACCAGGGCTCCCCTGTTGGCAATAGGATACATGATAAAAAGAAAAGATGGGGAGAAAAAAAGATTCATCTTTAACCTTAATGTTTTAGTCAAGTGTGGAAAATCCAAGTGTGTCAGGCAGCGAAGATTCATTCCGTTGCAACAGGAAGTGTTTAGGACTTCCCCCTGTTGCTGCCTGACCAAAGACCTTTTATCGCAACAGCCCCCTGGGGTGGTGTTCCTAAACCCAGGACCCCAGTGGGCTCTCTGCGCCGCTGACAGGTAGCCAGGCAGTCAGGTAGACAGGTAGCCAGGCAGGTAGCCAGGCAGGTAGTCAGGTAGACAGGTAGACAGGCAGTCGGGCGAACCGGCAAGGCTTCTTGTTTGTTTACAGCTGCAAAGGCGTCTGCCAGGAGGACGGGTCTCTAATTGCATGGCCACGTGGCATTAGGAGTTTGTTCACAGCAGCACAAAGCGTGCTCGAAGGGGGCTGGGGACCAGCTCAGCTAATTCCCTGTTCTCTCCGGCCTGCTGAAGGATGGCCTGGTGGGAGGCCAGCCATTACCAGTCGCCCTGCCTGCCTCTGGAGGAGAGCGAGCCCGAGAGCCCCGAGGAGGGCGAGGAGGAGAGCGCTGCTGGACTGGATTACCAAGACCCCGACCACACCTCCCTCAAGTACCTCAGTGGGGACGTCACCCACCCGCAGGCGGGGGACGAGGACGCTCTCATCGTTCACTGCGTGGGTATGTCAAGGGCCACGGGACACAGGGGTGCCTCAGACTCTGCGGTGCCCGGACTGGTGGGGTTAGGGCACAGCCCCCACCCCGGTGATGGCCCCAGTTGGTAGAGTGCGGACAGAGAGCTCGGATTTCACAACCAGAAGAGAGCGATTAGTTTCTGGACTCTCTGATGAGTTGCCTAACCACCTTCAGTCTCAACATCCTTACTGTAAATGCAGTGAGATCCCCTCACAAGGCTTTTAGGTGAATGAAATGAGGCAACAGCTATAAGACGATAAACTCCTTTGAAAATAAGCAGAATATCAAGCTTGTTTCCACCTCGGGACCTTTGCACTTTTTTGCTGCTTCTGCCCGGAACTCTCGTTCCCCAGACAGCAATGCCAGCCAATTCTCTTTCCTCTTATCTGTCTCTCAGAGGACTTCTCTGACAGCTTCAGGCAGAACAGATGCCACCCGTCCTTCTGTGACTCTATCCACCCTTGTCGTCACCCTCTATGTCATAGGAGTATCATCACCGATGTTACACTCTCCCCACCCCACCCCCCATGACTCTTTGCACTGGAGAAGAAGCTTCCTGAGAGCGGGGGTCCTTTGTTCACTGCTGGATCTTGGCTCCTAGAGCACTGCCTTCCACACAGTGCTTGCTGAAAAGTATTCGCAGTGTGGTTGAGAGAGTGGATAACAAAAAATGACAGGTCCTCACCAGCTACGGCGGGACCTGCTTGAATGAGTCTCTGGGTCTCCCCTTTTCCTGTAACGTGGAGCTGGGCCCTGTTGCATTTCCAGTGCATCCGCCCGCTCACTTTGTTCTGTGTGCCCCCACTCTCCATCCTCCTCCCATTGCCATCTCCTGGGAACACAGGTGCACCATCGATAGACTCGTTAAGATGAACCAGGTCCTTTCCCCTGAAAACCTAAGCTTGGTTGGAAAGTCTAAGCCATGCAATTAGGAGATCAGATACTTTCTCTTCCCTGTGAAAAGTCATTCTTAACACAAGCCTCTTTGAAATGTTTTTGCTCTCGTGTTCTGGGTGGTTTGTTTGTTTGAAGATGCTCTGGACATCATGCATTTTCTCGTTCTTTTCCAGATGACTCTGGCCGCTGGGGCAGAGGTGGTTTATTCACAGCCCTGGAAACACGATCAGCGGAGCCAAGAAAAATATACGAGTTGGCTGGGAAGATGAAAGGTGCAGAGCAGAGGGGAGTGTTTGGTTAGAATAAGAAAGGCGGGGACCCGGGAGACAGGTATCCTGTCAGATAATGAGTCTGAAGAGCTGGTGTGGGGTGAATTCTGCCTGCAGCTCATTGTAATGGACCTTGAGGCAGCCACTCGTCCCCTCAGTGCTTTGGTTTCTCCTCCTCCATTCACGAGTAATACTTGTTCTGCCTACCTCATGGGATTAGACTCGAGATAGTGAGTGTGCAAATATTTTGGAAAATGCCGGTCCAAAGATGGTGTCACTGTTAGCCAGCTCACCCCATCCTCAAAAAGGACTATCTCTGAAAATGTCAGAGACCTGTGCTGGAGAAATCACACTCTCCAGGTGAATGCTAGCTAGAGCCTGGTTCGTGCTGAGGGGAAGCAGGTGGTCTGCAGAAGTCCCTGCCGCTTTGGGCTTGGCACTCCCTGGAGACACAAGGGAGGCTGCGCACAAAGGGCAGAGAAGGGGAAGGTCGCCTCCCTGTTAAGTTCAGAAATCACAAAGTGGCAAACAACCAGACTCACTGGCCTGGAGTGGATGTCGATTCCTAGGGGCGTGTAGAACAGGGGAGACCTGCTCCTGCGGGTTTCCGAGACTGTCCCTCTGTCCAGGGGCTGAAAGTCCACCTTTCTCCTGCACCAAGAAAGTGTCCAGAGGAGTAAAACTATTACGTGATGATTTCCTGGGAGACGAAAGGACCTTGAACCTGTAGATTTTTTGGAGATTAGTTTTTCCTGCTTCTCCAGTCCCGTTTCCTGGGGTGGAAAGGGATGTAAGGATTGGAGGAGATAGTCCTTTTAGTGAATCAAATTCCAGTTTGAAATAGTTGACTCAGATCTAGAAATAGCTGGGTGACTGAGGGCAAACAGGAAGCTTCCAAAGGAACATCAGACTCACCGTACCTTCCCAGACCCTGGATTCCTCTGGTCTTGGTCTGTGGCTCTGCGCCTGCAGGAAGGCTTTCCCGGGGTAGGGTTTGAGGTAGTGGGCCAAGCTGGTGACGAGGAGAGGAGGCTGTGAAAGATGAGACAAAGGATGGGCTTTGAATGTCACTTGGTTTTGGAAAAAGCAAGCACTAAGGAGGATTCCAGACGGTCATTTTCAGTGGCCCCAGCCTTTGTTGTCCTTTTCGTGTTCCCTCAGACCTCAGTTTGGGAGGCGTTCTGCTGTTTCCCATCGATGACAAGGAGTCAAGAAGCAAAGGAAAAGATTTGGTAAGTTGAAAAGCAGATCGCTTACGCAAACTGAAGTTGGCGCCTCTCGTCTTCTCGGGAAACCTAGCCGGCCGCACTGGCCTCTGATAGTCGAGCCTCGCTCTCTGGAGCATGGTCTTCTGTTTCCTGTTCCCTCTCATCCCGTCTGTGCATCCTGTCACGGCAGGAGCTCGCTCTTACTTCTGATCTGCAATTCGTCATAGCCTAGTGCCGGCTCCCAGAAAACACTCAGAGAACATGTACTGATTCAGGGACTGGGACTCAGAACGGAGGGTTTGCTCAGCTATGACACGGCACCGAAGGTGAAAGGTCACGGACTCTGGCCAGCCATAAGCAGAGGAAGTATACACCCATGTTACTTCTTCTCCTTCGGAATTCTCTCTTCACAGCTAAAGAATCTTCCCCTTGCCTGTCCTTTGTTTAATACACTTGCTCGACATCCTCGAAGGCTTGAATTCATATTCAAAGTCTGAGCTAAATGTTACTTCTTTGGAAAGAAATTTGGGAAATGGACAGTAAGAGAGGGTCGCTCTCTTGAGGTTGGTGGCCTGCGTGGCCCAGAAGGTGATCTCTTTTTGAGATCACTCGGTCATTTCCAAAATGCCGTGTCGTTGAGCGTGGCCCAGTGCCTATCTGTGCCTCAGCACTCCGCATCCAGTGACTCCAAGGCCACCGCACGGAGGGGGACAGCGTGTCTGCTGTGTAACTGTAGAGCTGATAGTGCTGTCACCCCACGGAGGTTAAAACCCAGACCAGAAATCAACCCCCCTGTGCTCAACTCGATTCCAACTCGCAGTGACGCGCTACAGGACAGAGTAGACCTGCTCCTGAGGGCTTCCAAGCTGGGACCCTTTCCTGGGACAGACTGCCTCATCTTTCCTCCATTCCTTGGCTGGTGTCTTTGAACTGCTGACCCTGTGGTTAGCAGTTCAATGTGTAACTAATTACTCCACTAGGATATGGCATTTTTCCTTCGTGGGAATTGTTTGAACAGAGGCTGACTGACTGCTCACATGGAGTTAGGGAGCTGCTGACACACATTACTGGAGGAGGATACCTTCAAAACGCATCTGTTCCTAAGACTCTGAAAAAAATCTTTGACCTTTGAGAGCATTTAGAAAGCCCAGTTTATTTTGACCTCTAGTTTTAGTGTTTTCTTAAAAAGAGAACGGTCAACCTGTATAAATTAATAAAAAATAAGATAAAGGAGTTACAATGGGGTGTGAAGTCTTATATGTGGCGAGACATGAAGGTGGCGGAACTAAAGCCCAGAGTGACCCACAAAGGGCAGGCCCAGGGAGGGACTGCTTGCCCCTTGAGAGGCCGGTCACCCTCGTTTGTTGGCATGTAGCCACCGAACGTCGTGTCCACCATTCTTCCTAGTTGGCCTTGATTGTGGCTCAGCACCGTGATCGCTCCAATGTCCTGTCGGGCATTAAGATGGCAGCCCTGGAAGAAGGCCTGAAGAAGATATTTTCCGCCGCAAAGAGGCAGAGAGGTAAGCTCTTCCCTCCGGACTCAGGAGGAGGAGGAGGCGCGTGCTGGCTCTCGTTCTCTCTTCACTTGCCTGAAGGTGGGGGTGGTGAGTCATGGCAGGATCCCACCCAGTACATAAGAGGTGGCAGAAGTACACATGCAGCCATTTCCGTTCCATATGCCTTTTCCTGTGCAACTCGCTTCCACACGCACCGTCCCTCTGGACCAACCCCATCAGCCCGAGTGTTTGCATCGTGATTTTACAGATGAGGAAGCAGACCTTTCGAGATGCAAGAAGCTGGGCATATGTGGTTGGGAGATGCTGTTCATGACGCCCCCTCTGGAGAGCCACAGTCCCCGCCAGCAGATCGTTCTGTGCCCAAACCCAGCAAAGTTTATTTTGCTGCCGAGCTCAGTGTATCTCAGAGTTGGCCAACTATTAAAGAATCTTGGAGCCTGTTAATAGTGCTAACTTTGACCCTAGTCTTTCCCCACAGTATTCAGACTCACTTCCAGCGCCCAGGGGTCCTTGTGTCCCACAGAATTACTTCATATTTTCCTATTACAGCCCCCACCCAGGGTGGTTTTGGACATTGTACTTGGATATTTTGGGTGGGATTAGGCACGAGTACACATATATTGTCAGTTGGAGGCACCTAGTGACTGGGAGTCTAGCCTTTGCTTACGTATAGTTTATACCCATCAACCAACCCCTGATGAAGACATCCCCCTCTACCGTTTCTTCTTTTAATAGCAAGTGTGCACCTTCCACGCATTGGACATGCCACGAAGGACTTTAACTGGTACGGTACTGAGCGGCTTATTCGAAAACATTTGGCTGCCAAAGGCATCCCGACGTCCATGTATCCTTGTGTTGTGTCTGTGGGGTGCTCTGTCCCACCCCAGCTCAAAGGGAAGTGGGTTGCGTGCTGTGGTCTCTCTCACGCCATTGGGTCCAGGCTGACTCGTAGCAATCCTGCAGGTAGAACTGCCCCTGAGTCTCTGGGGCTGTAGATCTTTATAGCAGCAGACAGCCTCCTCTTTCTCCCAAGGAGCGGCGGGTGGGTTTGACCTGCTGACCTCGTGGTTAGCAGCATCACACAGAACCCACTGTGCCACCAGGGCTTTTTTGCACTTTGTAGTATTGGTGTTTAATCCAAATCCAAGTCCTCTCCTACCATGCTCTTCACCCCGTCACGCTGGAATTCTTTAAAGCGCCAGCAAACCAACCAGTGTGTTCTAACTTCTTTGTTGTTAGGTGTCGTTCCGATTCGTAAGGACCCTGTGTGTAACAGAGTGAAGCAGCCACTGTGTCGGTCCATCTCACCCAGGGCTTTCCTCCTTCTCACTGTCCTTTTACTTTACTAAGCACCATGCCCTTTTCCAGGGACCGGTCTCCTGACAACGTGTCCAAAGAACGTGAGAGGAGGTCTCGCCATTCCTGCCTCGAAGGAGCTTTATGGCTGTGCCTGCAAGACAGATCTGTCTGTTCTTTTGGCAGTCCATGGCTCTTTCCAAATTCCTCTTCAACACTCCAAATGCATTAATTTGTCTTCAGTCTTCCTTCTTTAATGCCCAGCTTTTGCGTGTGCATGAGGTCATTGAAAACACCAGGGTTTGGGTCAAGATGTGTGAGTCACTATAAACACGTGATACAGCAGCCATCTTCCGTAGTCTTGCACCGGTCAAGCAGGATCCGAGGGCTTTGGTGTATGGGGTGCGGAGAGCCCTGGGAGTACTTGTCCCCCAGGGCAGTGGCATTGAAGCATCCTGCTGCGCAAATGGTCACTTCAGTACTCATAAACGATCGGCCTAGCACTTTGATAAAGCTGATTTAGAATTGATGAAATATATTCATCTTCCTTGACAATTTTATCAGCTATTACTTCCCAAGAAGCAGTCCTGCTGCCCAGCATTCACAATCGACATCTTCGTCAAGATACACCGTGTCTTGACTACTGACCCGGCCTCGGATCCAGACAGCAGCCACCCATGAATAAGATGGGGCTTGCCCAGAGCTGCTGGCCTAGAGTGTTTTGGAAAGGATGGGGGATCTGGCAGTCTTCTGAGATATTCTGCTTTCCGAATTTGAAGTTCATTGTTCTGGATGTATTCCTTTGATTTGATGCCTGTAATACAGGGATGCATGATTTATTTGGGAAATTCTTCTGGCAGCTTGTCAGGATCCTACTTTGCATAATATGCATAATAATAAAATTCCATTTCTAATGGTTTCAGTGCCTCAAACTTCATTTTACACACACACACACACACACACACACACACACGTGCGCACATATGCGCGCGTGGTTTTTCAAGGATTTCTTTACAGAGGAGAAGGCACCATGGACAAGAAGATGACAGGTAAGACAGGATGACTCTGGGAAAGGGAAGCACCTTGTGTCAGATTCAAGGAAGAGGCGGAGAAGTGAGATTCTTGATCCAAACCAAGCGGTCTCCCCATTGCCATTTCCTCCACTTCTCAACATCCTATCTGGAAGAAACACATTAACCCAGAGGTCTGTCAATGTAACTTCAGAAAAACCAGAGGATCTCTTTTTCACCACCCACCAAATCTAATCTATCCAAAATCAGAGAACTGTGGAAATGTCACCATGCCAGTGCAGAAAGACTAGTGTTGGTAAGGGAATAGGACTGACTAGCTACCGGTGGTTCGTCTCGTTCTGTACATGAAGTGTGTGAACTCAGTGTCCTCCTCTAGGCTGGTTTTTGTTCCTGAGACCTTCAACACCCCAAGGGACAGGACCCTTCAGAAGCCTCTGCCTAGGACCCTTGGTTCATGGAGTTGTGACCATGCATGGCTAGGGTCTGAGACCTGGAACCAGGACCTTAGAAGGAACATGGTGCTGAAGGTCGAACTGTTGGACTCATCCCTCAACAGTTGAGCATCTCAGATCTAGTTTTCAGCCCCAAATTCATAGCTGCTGAATTTTTTCCTCAAATTTTTTGCATCCATTTTCAGTGTCTCCTACCTACCGTTTGTTACCACTAGCCTTTAGCAACATTGTCCAGCTCAGTTATAATAATCTGCATTTCCTGACTGGGGTCTTTAAGATTCTCCTCTGACTAGAGACCGAATCAGAACCCTGGAGAGAGAATGTAGTGGAACCCAACCCAACGCACAGGTCGGTTGGTCCGTTGTCTTGCCGTCAGAAGCAACCAGTGGACGGGGGTGGGGTATCAGCAAAGTGCGGTGAAGGCTTGCTGGGACACAGTGGAAAAGCTACAAGCCTGCTGTCAGAGGCACACTGATTTCTGGAAGCAGAGGGACTGGGTGCATCTAGGAGTTGACAAAGCAGCAGATGGACCCTCACTTCTAAAAGGCACATATCTTGTGAGGGGCACGGTTTTGTGCAGAGAGAAGGGTTTTTCACCATTTGCACTATCATGCTTCTGCCATGAGTGCCTTTTTCTTACAGAATCGCTGGGACATAACGCCTCCCTCATGGGAAGCTGGGCCAGACAACAGAAGGAAATCAGGAAACCTATGAGTGCATCCTTCCTTCAGCAGGCTCGTCTTGTACAGTCTTCCTCTCTTCCCTCTTCAGGGTCAGAAGTGCCACCCTGTCAGGCGGAGAAGCCGCGTGGAAGTGAAAGGGGAAAGCTGCCCTGACTTCTCGTGCACGGAGCAAGTGGTGACTGGGTAGGCTCCTGAAAAGGGGATTCACAGTGTTATAGGTGTATACGAGGAAGTAAAGTGAGGGAGATTACGAATATGAAATTTCATAGAAATGGTCGTGACTGTGCATTAGGCCAGGGTTATAAATCTCCACAGCTTATGGCTTATTGGACCTCTCACGGCCAATGTCTTCCAAGTTGGTCTAGTGCTGTCTTTCCTGTGATTTTTGGTTCCTTGACCAAAGTGGTTTTGTTCTGCGGTGACCCGGTGGTTGTGATTGCCCTTTTTTTGTACACATGTTTTACAAGACAGGTCTGGGCATAACTGATGCTGTGGGGGATATTTTGCCAGAAGGGACAGGGCTCAAAACAGGGTATCAGGGGCTGATCCCTGGTGACATAAGTGGTTGAGTGTGGGACTGTGGCCTGTGGGCTTGGTGGTTCAAATCCAGTGGCGGCTCTCAGGAGCAGCGCTGGGTAGCGCCCATGACCACCAAAGGCAGTGATTGCCCCCCCCCCCCAAAATGGCATCAGAAAGGAATATAAAGGTTAATTATGAACAATATATATCCTAAAGTCAGTCAGTGGCAGTGTCACACGAGCAAACTACTTTGAGCAAGCTGTGGAACATGGCATCCCACTGGCAAGGAAGAGGTGTCACTTCATGAGTTGCGACCCCTTTCTCTGCAGACTTATCTCTGAAGCCACCAGCCTCCACTCTTTGGGTCAAGAGGACAATAAAGAATTTTAACCCCTGTAAGGGTCTTCTATGCTTTAAACTTTAGTATTAAAAAGGTTCTTGCCTATTGAGACAACGAAAACTGAGTCTATTGAAATTGTTCTATCGGTAATCTTCCTGATTTTAATAAACTTTATGTTGTAGCAAACCAACAAGCTATGTTTTATTATTTTTTTCTGGCTTTACCAATCTTCCTACGTGTTCCCACATTAGTTAAACCTCACAGCGGCTCAAGCCAGCCATTTTAAAGCCTCAAGTCATCTATTTTTCTGTGCTAGTACAAGTCTAAATCCACTCTACCGCAGCTCCCCTTAAACTGCTGTGATTACCATCCTTATTTTCCAAAGGCCTTCGCTCCAGCTATTCTCTTTACCTGATGCTTCTCAATCCCCCCTTTCCTGTTGTCACCTATCAAATGTAGTCCTATGTGAGCCCAGGAAAGACATTTTGTCCATTCCCACAAAAAGAGGATCTCTGTGTGCTTGATGGCTAGGTCTATGGCATTTATTTTGTTTTGCCTCCCTAGTATACCCATTGGTTACTCACTTAACCCTGGCATAGATACTAAGGCCTTTAGGAAAAGTTTCTCATTTACTTTGCATACTACATAAATCAATCAGTAGGAGTTCAAATATTTGTTGAAATGGTGTGGGAATAACGGACTCGCTATTTAGGAAAAGTATTAGACTTCTACCATATGTGATCAAAAACTCCAGATGGCTCAAGCATTTAAATGTAAACTGAGAACACAGAAAGAAATGTCATTTTTATGGTCTGACTAGCAACTACCCATTGAAGCTTCCCCTTGTATTTCACTAAAATAGCCGGATGTTAAGGTGAAGACTCAGGACCTTACTGAAAATAGACAACCATCCTATGCCAGAAGATGAGAGAAAATTATGTGAGTTACAAGGGAAGTTGAACTGAAATTTCCAGGACCCAAAGGTTGTTCAGAAATCTGGGACCTCCAAAGCCAACAAATGAGTGGCCAAGGCAGTACATCACTCAATTTCCACTCTGAGGCTGTCCGGTTTCTCTGCTTATCCTTCTCTGCCCTTCTGCTAGTAAAAAGCCCCGTTACCACCTCTCTGCTTTGAGCTCTGTGTGCCCTACAGTCTTCTCGGAAAAACTGTACCTTCGCTTCTATATTTGACTTCTTTCTTTAAGTTAGAACGGTCTCATTGACTTAAAAATAAGGCCAGCTCTCTTCCATTAAAGAAAAGTTCTCAATTTCTCATGCCCTTCCTTGTCAAACCTCAAAACAGTTGTCCATAATCACAGTTTCCCTTGCTTTCCCTTCCGCTCTTTAATCCGCTCCCTTTTGACCTTTGGCTCTCTTTACCGAGAGTGTTTATAGTAAGACTACTAGTGACCTCCCAAGTTCCTAAATGCAGAGAACGTTCTTCAGTTCTCTGACTTCTCAGCAGAGTTCCACACCGTCAACCACGTCCCCCTGGTGAAACACCCTAGCCTTGGTGTTTGTGACCGGAGAACTTTTCTAGGGCAAAAGAAGCTCCAAGAGTTTATTTTATCTGATCCTTGTACAATCTCTCTTGGTCCTCCAATGTTTACATAATATTAAATGATGGAATTTTCCAAGACTCATTCATAGGGTCTCCCCTCATATTTTTGAACACTTTCCCAAGGCTACTTGTTTCATTTGTACACATGTGAATTGTCTCATGTCTCTAGCTCAGTCATCTACTTTATACGCTAGGCCTATAAATCCAGTTGCATACTTGTCATTTCTTCTGAATGTTTCAAAGGCACCTTAAACTTTAAATAGTGACGAATTCTTTTTCTCCCAAATATATCCATTTTTTTGGGAAAGCCAACAATGTAAATAATGGCTTTAATATCCTCGTTATCCATAAAGTCAAGACTATCATTAAGCTCTAGCAATTTTTCTTTCTGAGTATCTCTGGGATTTATCCATTTTTCTCTACATCAACCATCACTTTCAAATAGGTGATCATTGTATTTTCACCTGGACAGCCATGTGAACCTTCTTTTTCTCAGTGTTGACTCTCGCTTGCCTCAAAAATTGTTCTAAACAAAACGATTACAGCCTGAGTTATGTTTTTAAAACAAAGTCTTTATAAAAACGGTAATGGTACTTACTGGTCTTTGGATCAAAACCGGTATTCTTTCTCTTTTTTTAAAATTTTTTTAATCTATTTTTTTTTCAGGCATCACTGCTCTCCGGTGGTGGGAGTAGGAGGCCCAGCCCCACTGCTGGAATTGAACCTCCGTCCCAGTGGGTCTCAGTCCCGCGCACAACCACTACGCCACCGGGGCTCAGCCTCTTTCTCATTTTTTTAGCACCAGAATTCTTAAGATGACTCATTTCTCCATCTTTCAACTGCCAAGTTCCAAGCTTGTTGATAATAGAAAGGACACTTTAGTCCCTGTTAGATGTCAAAATAACATGCATTCCTCCAAGATCAACCTAGAAAAACTGAAAATGGAAGCATAAAATCCAGGATATAATCCCCAGGGAAATGGGGCGTGATTTGAATTGGTATGTAGCATAGTTGGTGGCTGGAGTGGTTGTGGAGGATTGTTCAAGAAGAGATGTCCTGATCGTTCTTTCCTCATACTGTTCCTCAGATCCTTTATTGACGGCCATCTTCCTACAGGGATTTGAGGCAAAAGCCCAGATGTTCACAGGGTAAAAGTAGGGGTGAGAATAGGGAAAAGAATCAGTAGTAGGTATAACAACGAACAAAACTCACTGCCATCCAGTCAATTCCAACTCAGTGACCCCACAGGAAAGGGTAGACCTCCACCTGCCACCCCCCACCGTGAGTTCCTGAGACCCTAACTCTTACAGAGGAGTAGAAAGCCCACCTCTCTCTGGCAGAGTGGCTGGTGGTTTCATACTGCAGACCTTGTGGTGACCAGCCCAACACGTAACCACTACCCCACCAGAGCTCCATGGTAAGGACAACTACACACTAAAAACATACTAAAGGTAAATATCACCAGTATGTGACTAGATTTTTAAAAACCCAAAATATTTACTGGAACTAAAAACATGGTCTATTAAACTAACACACATCAAAAATTAATTTCAATGAGTGAGAGAAAGACCTATTTCTCTAGGGTTAATCTAAAGAGGGTCTGTTTCTAATATGATTCCAAGCAAACCAAACCCAATGCTATCAAATAGATTTCAACTCATGGCTACCCTATTGCATGGAGAAGAATGGAGTCTACTCCATAGGGTTTCTGAAACGGAATCTTCAGGGAAGCAGGTTACCTAACTGTTCTCCCATGGAGTGGCTAATGGGTTCAATCTACTGACCCCTCAATGAAGAACGTGACACTTAACCCACTGTGCCACCAGAACTCTTCTCATAAAGATAAGAACCTGAGAAATACTCAGAGTCAATTCTGTATCATAACAAGAACAGGGCAGCGTGCGACTGTCGGATAAGATGACCTAGAAGAAGTGTCGGCAAACTGCGGCCTGAGAGCCATATGCGACTCTTCCAGTGTAAAGTGACATGGAAAAACAGTTGAAGGTGATTATTATTTCAGATCATGGTGATTTCATTTGTTTGGAAAAGTCTATTGAAGGGTCTTGCGTGATTTTAAAAATTGTTAGGAGGGACAGGATTGGCTCTTTGGTCTCAGGAGTTTGCCGACCCCTGCTCTAGAAAATCAGAAGCGATATCCCAAAGCTCAAGTGAAAAATATTAAAAGATGGCATCATGAGAGGGCAAACCCTGAATTGGGGATAACTTCAAGGAACCTAATAGGCACATAAGTTCTAAAACAAGAAATGGGATTGGAAGCCAATGCATTGCTACCTAATAAAACGATGGGTTGATTTTATAAATTTAATTTTTTGAGCACCAGCTGCGGTTGACTTAAAAGGCAGTCTAGTCAAATCTGTGAACAGACTAGTCATGAACAGAGTAGGTGGTGGACTCAAGCCACCAACATTTAGGTTAGCAGCTGGGCACTTAACCATTATACCACTGGGGTTATTTATATATATATATGTATGTATGAATACACATATACACATACACATACCACACTTATATCTGTAGATGTATATACATATACATAGAGACATATCTAGATGTTTGTACATATATAGTAGAGTGTGTAGACAGTTTCATGTTAAGAAAATGACTCATAACTATAGAAACAGTTCAAGTACATGAGTCAGATGTTAAGCTGGAGACTTCTACTGAGTATCTATAATGTGTTTTTCTATATTTCCCAGTGTAGGAAACCCAGGATAGGTGAATCTATAGAGACAATAACTAGAATAAGTTTTCCTAGAGGTAGAGTGTGAGGAGGGAACGGGTAAGAGTTCAAAAAGGAAGAGAATGTTTAGAAACTGGTGTGATAGTGGGTATACAACACTGCTTTATATGACTGAACTATGGAATAGCATGATGTCTGGATTAGCTCCCTATACAATGGTTTGGAAAAAAACACACTCTTCATGAAGAAAATATGATATAAACAAGCTTATATAAGCACAACATCTGGATAGATAAAGCAAAACCCAAGATATATATAAAGCAAATATATAATGAATGAATATATAAAGCAAAACCCAAAGATATAAAGCAAAAGACTCATACAAATAAAATTGTCAAGAGAAACAACAAATTTCTTAGAATGATACAACCTTTAGATGACACAACCTTGCTTGCTGAAAGTAAGAAGGAGGAAGTAAAGCACCTTCTCATGAAAATCAAGGATGATAGATTTTAATATGATTATGACCCAATGTAAGGAAGACCAAAATCTTCACATCTGGACCAATAGATGACATGACAATGGAAAAAAAGAGTGAAGTTGTCGATGAGTTTGTCATACGTGGATCCACAACCAATGTTCACGGAAGCTGTCAAGAGATCAAAAGATGTGCATTAGGCAAATCTGCTGCACATGACCTCTTTAGCGTACTGAATGAAGAGCAAGGATGTTGCTTTGAGGACTACAGTGCACCTGACCCAAACCATGGTATTTTCCTTTGCATCATATGCATGTGAAAGTTGGGCCTTGAATTAGGAAGAGTCAATGCATTTGAATTGTGGCATTGGGGAAGAGTATTGAAAGTACCATGGACTGCTGAAAGGACAAATTGATCTGTCTTAGAAGAAGTATAACCAGAGTGCTCCTTAGAGGCAAGAAAGCCGAGACTAGACTTCATCTTACATACTTTGGACATATTTTCAGGGGACACCGGTGCCCTGGGGAAGGACATCATGTTTGGTACAGTGGAGCGGCAGTGAAAAAGAGGAAGGCCCTCACAGAGATGGATTGACACAGTAGCTGCATCATTGGGCTCAGGCATAGGAATAATTGTGACGATGCAGGGCTGGGCAGTGTTTCTGTTGTGCATAGAGTCCCCGTGGATTGTTGACACCTAACAACACCAGTAACAGCAGACAAGGACTTGGAGCAGTTGAGTGAATAGAATCAACAAATTTGATCTAATAGTTAACATATAAGAAATAGATCTTTTATAACCTTAGCAAAAGGAATGTGTGCTTTACATTTGTCTATGAGACATTTACAAAAACGGGCTACGCAATTGTCCTGGAAGCATTCCAAGGAAGGGTGATTGAAATGATCGAATCTTGGGAACTGTGATAGTTATTTTATGCCTAAATTTGGTAGGGTTGGAGTTTGCAGTGGTTAGCCAATAACCAGTCTATTTGCAATTGTGTAAGGTAATCACCTTCCATTATATAATGTAAATCAATCATCCTGTCAATAATTTCCTTACAGTGTGTTCTGTTTCAATATGAATAGATATTTGGGCAGAATTCACACTGTCTTCACTTTTCACAATTCCATTGCCTGTGCATCTGGGATAAAATCTACAGGAGTCCTCAGATTGTATACTGACCTGGATGCAGTAGTTCTGCTAAGACTATTATCTTTTAAAAAAAATATTGTACTTTTTTCCCCCTTTTTTCCTTACCCTAACCATATAAAATTGCCATCTACCCAGGAACTTACAGAATGCCTTCTCTACCATTATAGTATTTGTGGTGGTTACATAATTTGGTGTCAAATTGAGGAGCCTAGTGTGTCAATCAGGTCACAGCTTGATGACCTCATTTGGAAGCACTAAGGAGATAAATAGCTTGCTGGAGGCAGTACACATCCTCAGTCCTTGTGAGACATCCTTGTTAACAAGCCAGATGGAGACAGGCTGATGGCAGTCAGAGCCTTGGAGCTGAAGGAACCATGTGGAGGTGCCTGCCAGCACTAAGATACTTCTACTGCCACTAGATCCACAAGACTTCCTACCCATTGACCTGTGATCTTCCTACATCCAACATCATTGCATATGTTTCATGAGTCTGAAGAGGACTTGATATATTGGTGTCAGACATATGGGTTAATATAAGACTTATGGACTTTATTTGGACTGGGCTGGGATGTTTTTCGAATGTAACTCTTCATATAATTTCATTTCTTTTTAAAAGAAATTTCTTTTTATTGTGGGATCATACAATTCTTATCACAATCCATCCATTCATCGTGTCAAGCACATTTGTACATGTGCTGCCATCATTTTCAAAATAATTTCTTTCTACTGAGCCCTTGGTATCTGGTCCTCATTTTCCACCCTCCCTCCCCCACCTTCCCTTCTTCATGAACCCCTTATAATTTATAAATTGTTATTGTTATTTCATGTCTTATACTGACCGATGTTTCCTTCACCCACTTTTCTGTTATCAGTCCCCAGGGAAGGGGTTATATGTAGATCACTGTGATTGGTTCCCCCTCCTCCCACCTTTCCCTTACCCTCTTGGTATCGATACTCTTACTGTTGGTCCTGAGGGGGTTAATCTATCCTGGATTCCCTGTGTTTCCAACTCTTATCTGTACCAGTGTACATCCTCTGGCCTAGCCAGATTTGTAGGTAGAATTAGGATCATGATAGTGGTGGTGGGGTTGGGGAAGCATTAAAGAACTAGAAGAAAGTTTCACTGGTGCTATACTGCATCGTCTGGATCATCTCCTCTCTGAGACCTTTCTGTAAGGGGATGTCCAGTTGCCTAGACTCTGCACTCTGCACCTCCTTTCATTCATAATGATATGAATTTTTTTGTTCTTTGATGCCTGATTCCTGATCCTATTAATATCTATGTACATATATTTATAGGTTTAGTATTAAGGTAACAGATGGACATTGGACCTCTACTCAAGTACTCCCTCAATGCAAGAACACTTTGTTCTACTAACCTGGTATTCCATGATGCTCACCTTCCTGACACAATTGCTGAAGACAAAGCAGGTGCATAAGCAAATGTAGTGAAGAAAGCTGATGATGCCTGGCTATCAAAAAATACAGTGTCTGGGGTCTTAAAAGCTTGAATATAAACAAGTTGGCCAGTTGTCTGAGAAAGAACAAAGCCCACATGAATAATGCTCTTTCTTATACACATGTGAGTGTCTGTGAATTTGTTTCTCTAGTCATCTCAGACTAACATGTTATTCCACATAATATTGTCTCTATCAAGGGACTTACTTCATAGTAAATAAAGTTCAGCCATGAGCCCAAGCTCATGAAATTCACTGGTCTTACCAGGTTCACTTTCAGCCTGAAGCAATGGTCTTGACAGAATAGTAAAATGCTTTTTGAAAACTCAGGTATACTGCTAGCCACTTGCAGGACTGGGGCAGTGTTCTCCAGGACATTCTTTATACTCTACATTAGTGTCTAATATATTGTGCTATTTCCCCCACAACCAGCATTCATGGGTCCAGGAATGAAGAGATGGAAATTGGAGTAGCATGATTCACTATTACCCCTAATGACTCACTTGCAAAGTGCTTGCTTCCTGACCCTGTGGCCTCGTCTGCATTCTCCAGGTCTGTGAGTCTTAGTTCCAAAGGAAGGGATGTTCTTACTGGGAATCACAATGACTCATTTGAACCAGAATTTAACAGTGCCATACACTTTGGGCTTTTTGTGCCCCTTGTTCAACAGGCCAAAAAGAGTTACCGGCTGGCTACTGTGATTGATCCTCATGGATGGGAAATTTGACTGCTATTCAATAATGAAGATAAAAATGTATTACGGATTAAGTTGACCCCTCAGGACTGCACTTAGTACTACTATGACTATGATTTAAGTCAGTAGAAAACTGCAACTTCCCAATGCATAGACCATCCAGGAAGAAAAGTGTGTGTCATATCCCATCCAGAGAAAAACCATGACCAGCTGATGAACGTGCTGAGGGCAAAGGGAATGTGGAATTAGGAGTGAAAGGAAGCATTTATAAATATCAGTTATGATAGTGTGACCAGTTATAGAAAAGACGAATGTTATGTGTCCTTTTCATGTGTGTTTGTATATGCTGTTAATATGTTTGTGTATGTATATGTACAAATACACACATATGGACAAAATTCATGTACATCTCACATACAAAACAGTGATTGATGATTTAGTGGTAGAATTATTGCCTACTGTGCAATAAGATGTGGATTTGGCTCCCAACCAGTGAACCTCATACAAAGCAGTCACCCATCTGTCAAAGGAGGCCTGAATGTTCTTCTGATGCTAAACGAGTTTCAGCAGTGGTTGCAGACTAAAATGGAGTAGGAAAAAAGACCTGGTGATCTAGTTTCAAAATTCAAACAATGGAAAAGCCTTGGCTTTCAACTGGCTGATCCACAATGTTCACGGAGATGTCACAGGACGGGGCAGTGTTGATTCTATTGTGCTTAGGGTTGCCATGACTAGAGGCTGTTTTGATGGGTGCTACTAATGTAGTATAAACCTTTATATCTGTTTTCTTTAGTCTGTTGTCCCATTACTTAAAACATAAAATATAAAAGGAATTAGCACACTTAAATATATGTAGGCTAGTTTCATCAGGTGAGGAAAAATATGACTACAAATGTCTTCATTTGGAGATTATATATGACAAGTAATTATATATGGATGACACATTGAGAAGGGATAGATTATGATGGCTAATTTAGTTTCCTTAAGTTGTGTTCTGCCTCCAAACTATAAACAGATATTTGCCAGAACTCTTTCTCTAGATGGCAGTCTTTCCACTGCCTGATCTTGAAATATATGCCTGCCACCTGACATAGAGGTTTTAACCTCACCAACCTCCAATATAATGTGAGTCAGGAGGAGTCACTAATCCGTTGCTTGATGTACAGATTTCAGATCTGATCGGATGACTCCACTCTGGTGCAAATCAATCTAAATGTGTGTGCATCACTGATTTAGTTTCTCTGAAGAACCCAGACTGACAGTCAGAAAAAAATGAAAGAATTAAAAAAAAAATTGAACGAACTCAAAGGGATATCTGGGATCCCATCAGGAGAATCAGCATAGGAATCCTAGGAGAAGAGACACGAGACGGGGTTAGAAAAAATTATTCAGAGAATAATGGTAGAACATATGATGTTTGAGGAAGGTCATGGATCGACACCTACTAGTTGACAATGAGTCAGTTCTAACTCATAATGACCGCGGGCACAATGAGCAAAACCCCTGCACTGTACTGTGCCATTGTTGCAATTGTGCCTATGCCTGAGCCCCTTGCTGCAACCACAACGTCAGGTCCTCTCCCTGAGGGGCTTCCTCTTTTTCACCACCTCTCCACTGTACCAAACACGATGTCCTTCTCCAGGACCTGGTTGCTCCTGACAATGGTTTCGGAAGCATGTAAGATGAACGCTTGCCATCCTTGCCTCTCAGGAGCACTCTGGCCTTACTTCTAAGCCAGATCAGTTTGTCCTTTTAGCAGTCCAGGCTACTTTCACTATTCTTCCCCAGCGCCCCTGTTCAAATACATTGATTCTCCTTTGGTCTTCCTAGTTCAATGTACGATTTTCACATGCAGACGATGAAGTAGAAAATAGCATGGGTTGGGCCAAGCACATCTTAGTCCCCAAAAGCAATATCCTTGATCTCCATTCAACGCTCTAAAGAGGTCTTGTGCAGCAGATTTACCTAACGCTATCTATCTTTATCTCTTGACTACTGCTTCCAGGAACATTAATTGTGGATCCAAGTATGACAAAATCCTTGAGAACTTCAACCTTTTCTCCACTTATCATCATGCTACCTATTGGTCCAGTTGTGGAGATTTTGGTCTTCTTTTCATTGACTTGTAATCCATCCCGAAGGCTACAATCTTTGATTTCCATGAGTGAGTGCTTCAAAACCTCACAGCAAGCAAGGTTGTGTCATCTGCATATCTCAAGTTGTTAAAAAGCCTTCCTGATGCCAATTCTGATGCCACACTCTTCATACAATTGAGAGTGTCTGATGATTTGCTCAGCATATAGATTGAACAAGTATTTAAACCATGTAGCATGCCCTTATGCTATGGGCAACTACCTCTTGATCCATGTACAAGTTTCATGGGAGCACAATGAAGTGTGCAGGGACTTTCAAAGTTATCCACATCATTGAATGCCTTGGAATAGTCAACAAAGTACAAGTAAACATATATTTGGTTTTCTCTTCTTTGAAGCAAGATCCACCTGATTCAGCAATGATATTTCTTGTTCCAAATCCTCTTCTAGATCTGGCCTGAATTTCTGGAAGCTTACTGTCAATGCACTGGTGCACCCATTGTTGGGTGATTTTCAGCAAAACCCAACTTGTATCTGATAACAATGCTATTCTATAGTTTGAACATTTTGTTGGGCCACTTTTCTTTGGAATGAGTATAAATATGGATCTCTTCCAGTCAGTTGGCCAACTAATTGTTTTCCAAATAACCTTACACAGATGAGTGAGTCCTTCCAATGCTACAATAGCTTATTGAAACATTTCAGTTGGTATCCCATCAATTCCCGTATCCTTGCAATTTGATTAATGCCTTCAATGCAGCTTGAACTTCTTCCTTCAGGACCTTTAGTTCTTGTTCATATGCTGTCCCCTGAAAAGTTGGACGTTCCACTAATTCTTTTTTGGTACAGTGATTCTGTGTATTGTTTCCATCTTCATTCAATATTTTGCCCATCAAATCTTTCAAAATTGCAATTTGAAACTTTTTCAACTTGAGTCATCCTGAATATGTTCTTCCTTTTAGGTTTTCTAACTCAAAATATTTGCACATTTCATTATAATCTTCACTTTTCCTTGAGATGCCCTTAGAAATTTTCTATTCAGCTCTTTGACTTTATTATTTCTTCCACTTGGTTTAGCTATGAGCGTGTTTCAGAATCTCTTCTGACACCAACTCTGATCTTTTCTTTCTTTCCTATCATATCTCAATGATTTTTGTTTTCCTTGTGAATTATAATCTTGATGCCCTCTCACAACTCACCAGACCTTCTGTCTTTAGTGTTCAATGCATCAAATCTATTCTTTAAATATTCTCTAAATTCAAGTGGAATTGATTTAAGGAAGTATATTTGGCTCTGGTGGACTTATTTTAATTTTTTCAGTTTTATTCTGAACTTACATATAATCAATTGATAGTCAGCCCCTGGCCTCGTTTTAGCTGCTCATATTGAACTTCTCCATAGTCTCTTCCCACACATGTCATCAATTTGATTTCTCTGCATTCTTTCTGGAGAAGTCCACATGGATAGTTGAACTTTGTGTTGTTAAAAAAAGGTATTTGCTATGAACAAAATATTGGTCTGGCAAAATTCTACTATGCAATCTCCAGCGTCATTTTTATCACCAAGTTCATATTTTCCAACTACTGTCCCTTACTCTTTGTTTCCAACTTTGGCATTCTGATTGCCAATAATTATCAATACATCTTGATTGCATTTTTGACCAATTTCCCAAGGAAGTAATTGGTAGAATACTTCAATTTCTTCATCACTAGCTTTTATTGTTGGTGAATGAATTTGAAAAATAGTTGTGCTGATTGAGATCCTTTGAAGGTGGATAGATGTAATTTTATCACAGGCAGCACTGAACTTCAATATTGATTTTGTAATGTCCTTTTTGACAAGTGCAACACCATTCCTCTCTCTCTCTCTCTCTCTCTCTCTCCCTTTCTCCATTTTAGCATTTTGTTGAGGGCTCTTACAGCTCTTGTAACAATCTATACATCAATTGTATCAAGCACCTTTGTACATATGCTGCATATATATATATATATGGGCATCACTGCCCTCAGGTGGTGGGAGTAGGAGGCCCAGACTTTGCTCCGTGGAGCTGGAATTGAACCTCCATCCCAGTGTGCCGTAGTCCCGCGCACAACCATTACGCCACCAGGGTTCAGTCCCCTATATATTTATTTTCTATTGAGCCCTTGATGTCAACATCATTCTTTTTGGTTGTGTTATTCACATCATAGTAAAGCATATGATTTTATCATTGAAAATGGCCAATCAGTTCATTTCAGCTCCCTGTTGCCTAGGATACCAATCTTTATGTGTTCCATTCCGCTTTTGGCCACTTCAAATTATCCTAGATTCATACTGAGTACATTCAAAGTTCTGATCATTCTTCTATTTTTTGCAGCTGGTTCTCTTTATCTTGAGTCATGCCCCATCAGCAAATGAAGATCCTGAAGGCTACACTCCCTCAGGATTTACCCCACTCATATCACCATGGTCCACTCCACTCTGAGGACACAGCTCCTCTTCAGTCCTTTCCCAGTGCCCTCTAACAGAGGGGGAAAGCGGGGTCCTCAGGCACTATCTCCAACAATATTCTACTTCCACTCATTAGACCTTCAGTATCTGACAATGTTTTGAAGCTATGCATAAGGCTTTCCTAATAGTTGCTGTCTTGAAAGTGGGGAGCCGATTTCTTTCCTCTTGTCTATTCTTTGTCTGGAAGTTCAGGTGAAACCTGTTCACTTTGGATAATCCTCCTGGCAAGTGAAATACCAGGGACAAAACTTTCAGCATCACAGCAATATATAAACTACCACAGTAGAACAAACGGACACGCCGGTGGTCAAGAAGCTAAATGAACTCCAACCTCAAACAGGATCAATTCAAAAAGATGTACACTGAAACATAATAGTCAACTCTGGAAAACAAAAGATAGAGAATCTTGAGTGCAAAAAGACAAAAGCAAAATATTACATAGAACGGTCCCATTGATTAGATGACATGTCAACTTTTCAGAAACAACAGAATCTAAAAATCAGTGAGAGGGATGACATCTTTAAAGTATTATAAGAAAAGAACTATCGACCAAGAATTTTCTATCTGGAAAAACCTTCATTCATAAATGAAAGTAAGACATTTCCAGATGCTGACCTGCCATAAAGAACTGCTAAGGTGGACCTTACCCAAGTCATGGTATTTTCAATTGCCTCATGTATGTATAAAAGATGAATGTTGACAAGACTCACTGCACTTGATTTACATTGCTGGCAAAGAATAAAGACAGTACCATGAGTGCCAGAAGAACAAACAAATATGTCTTGGAAGACGTATAGCCAGAATAGTCGTTGGTCGTGAGGATGGTGAGGCTTCATCTCATGTACTTTGGGCATGTTATTTGAAGACACCCGTTCCTGGACAAGGACATCAGACTTGGTAAAGTGGAGGGGGAGCACAAGAGAGAAAGACTCTTGATAAGATAGATTGACTCAGGGGCTGCAAAAATTGGCCTCAAACATAAAAATGGTGAGGATAGACAGGACTGGGCGATGGTTGTTATGTTCACAGGGTTGTTATGAGTTGGGATTCTCTGGTCATAAAAGTTCATCTGACGACATTTATAGAACATTCTATGCAACAAAAAGCAAGCGCTCATCAAGATGGATGGAGATCGTGCTGCACCAATGGACTCACGCACAGGGACAGTTGGGAGGAAGGCACAGAGTAGAGGAGTGTTCCCTTGGAACTCACTTGATGATACCTACCACAACAACAGCAACACCAACCCAACAGTAACCGGATATACTTTCTGTTAAAGTGAGCACTGTGTTACGTATATTAAAATTACCACCCCTGGCTTGAAAGGACTGAAATCATATGGAGCATGTTTTCAACATAAAAGTGTCGATTTAATCACAAAGGCAACTGTAAATTCTTCAAAATTTAGAAATCAAGCACTTCAAATAACCAACAGGTCAAAAAAGGCATCACAAGATAGGCAATGTTTTGAACTGTATTAAAATAAAAACAAAATGTCAAAACTTATGAAATATAGCTAAAAGTGTTTTCAGAACTGTATTGGTTAAAATCTATGACTTTACATGTATGTTAGAAGATAATTTCGTCACAACATTTGTTTATGAACTCACTTTGTCTTCAGAGATTGGGTCCGGAAGGTGAGCATCATGGAATGCCAGTTTAATAGAACAAAGTGTTCTGCATTGAGGGAGTACTTGAGTAGAGGTCCAAAGTGCATATGCTACCTTAATACTAAGCCTAAATATATATATGCATATAGATCTATTTCCCAATCATCATATATCAGTATATTTATATATGTGCATGCCTGTATTTAGACCTCTTATAAATGCTCTTTGCCTCCTAATTATTTTCTCGATTTCCTTGTATTTCTCTCTTGTTCCACTACCATGTTCAGTCTTCATTTGGGCTTCAGTATTTTCTCTCAGTTATATTGCCCTTGATGAAGCCCTACCAGTCCTCCTACACCCTCCTTGTCAGCAATTTTGGATCACTTGTTATTCCCCTGTTCCTGGGTTTGTTAGCACCACTTCCTTACCCCTCCTCCTCCATGTCCCTCCAGAACTGTTAGTTGTTTTTTCCTCCAGATTGTTTATCCCACCTATCTTATCTAGATCTGTAGAGATAATAATATGCACAAAAAACAAGACAGAGCAAAACAAAGCAACAAAAGAAGACAAAATAACAACGACAAAAAGAAAAGAAAAGCCTATAAATAGTTCAAGGTCTGTTTGCTTTCTGGTCGTGTTTGATGGGGTGCTGTGCCCTGGTGTCAAAGTCTATTTTCGATTCTGAAATCAATCATCTAACACTTTAATTTATCATTCCTGGTATAGTAAACCATATATTTGTCTGATTCCAATGGCCTCTACCAGTTCAAAGCAGCTCACAAATGTGTAGGATAGTGGTTCTCAACCTTGCTAATGCTGTACCCCTTTAATTCAGTTTCTCATGTTGTGCTGACCCCCATCATAAAATATTTTCATTACTGCTTCACAGCTGTAATTTCGCTACTGTTATGAATCATAATGTAAATATCTGGTATGTAGGATGTATTTTCAACATTACAAATGGAACATAATTAAAGCACAGCGATTAATCACAAAACAAAATATAATTATATATTGTGAAATATTTATTTCTAATTTCAAATAAATGAATTTTTGTCTTGAAGCATGGTGTAATATGGGTGACCATCTTCACGCAGGGTACTTGTATGTGGGAGATACCTGCATGTAAGCAGATCTGCCTGGAGACGTATAGAGGAGCGGTGTCTCACTTCCTAAGGCCATCGGAAATAAATATTTTCTGATGGTCTTAGGGGACCCCTATGAAAGGATTGTTCGACCCCGAAAAGGGTCTCAACACACAGGTTGAGAACCTCTGGTCTAGGATATTAATCTCTATGTGTTCCATTTCATTTTTGACAACTTCCAATCTTCCTAGAGTCATACTTTGTATATTCCATGTTCCAATGATTAGTGAATGCTTGCAGCCACTTCTTCTCATTTTACATTACACCCTATTGTCAAAGGAAGGTTCTAAAAGCTTTGCTTTAATCACTCTAGTTAAGTCAACTCTACATTGAGGAGGTAGCTCTTCCACAGTGGTAATCTGAGTACCTTCCAACCTCATTCAATCACTATAGAAGACACTTAAATATGCTACTAGTCATAAGATTTTCAGTAGCAGTTAATCCCTCAGAAGTGGCCTGCCTATTCCTCTTCCTATGTCCTAGCTTACTTTAGACCACAAGCTCTGCTGAAACATGACGCTGATAGCATTTGAAATACTCGTGGCATAGTTTCCAACATGGCAGCAGCATATAACACACTGACAGGTGAGTACTGAAGAAATCAACTGCACCATGTGCTCAAACATTGCTGGACATGAAGTAAACCTGAGAATTTTCATTCATAACAAATTCCTAGCTGGCACATATGTTCCTGGGATAAGAACACATTTTGACCACTGCTATAGACCAATATCCCGTAAAGTTAGGCCTGAAAACATTTTAAATCAATATTTAAGTAAATCCTATCTTATAATCTATAAAGAATAATGCATCATAATTAAGTAGTGTTTATTCCAGGAATACGATACTGAATTAATAATCAAATTCATTATTTAGTAATTAATTAAAACATTCAATGGTTTGAAAATTAATTGATGTGCTGTACTATGTTAACAGACTGAAGGAGAACACATATAATTTCAGCAGTTATAGAAAGTGCCTCTAAAAAAATTCAGTACCCATACATGATACAAATTTCTAGAAAACTAGAATGAAAATTTTGTTTAAAAAGACAAAAAATATATGATAAACTTATAGCCAACATTACATTTAATTGGAAGCTAAATCCTTCTCCCCTACAATCAGGATCATGGCAAGGATGTCCATGTAAGAATTGGTATATAAGTCAATGGACTAAAAAAAAAGAGTTTAGAATTAGATCATATGCAATTACTTTAGATCAAAGAATATTACAGAAGAATGTAAAAGGCTAATGAAACACCATATTATGCTCCTTGATAAGAAGACACAATAAGGTAAAGATACTAATTCTCTCCAAAACTTACCTGAAAACACAATGTAACCCCAATAAAAATTTCAGGAGTCTATTTCATGGACCTTGACAAGCTAATTTCCAAGTCCGTTGGAAGAGAAAGGAACATGCATCCCAAAGAGTGGTATTCACAGAAAGGTTTGTAATAATAACTAGTATTCATTGAGTTAATCCCATTTGCTAAGTACTAGTTTAACTAAAAACGGACAATGCTTATTTAATTATCATAATTAATGAACGGTATTAATTTATCTGACACAGTAACTCTTTGAAATAAGCTCTATTACTTTCACTATTTTTATAGATGAGGAAAGTAGGCATGGAGAAAGTAACTAGCTTGACCAAGGACACTAGTGACAAGCATGAAGCTTAAGACCAGATATAAGCAGTTGACTTGATATGGTGTGCTTCTAATTACTATGCCTTTACTTCTCTTCCAACAAATGAACCTGTGTCTGAGCTGGCTAGAGAAGCCAGGATATCAGAACTTACGAATAGGTACCATTTAGGGTGATAAAAAGTTCCAAGGTGTGATATCAGTAATGAGCTTCTGGAGTAGAAAATATTGCAATGTAAGACATAAAAAAAAAAAACCCATAGGGGCTGATCCCCAGTGGCATAATTGGTTGAGTGCAGGACTGCACATTATTAGTTCTATATGTATTTCATGTTTTACGAACGTTGTTGAAATAAAAGCCTTCATTGTACTCCTAGACATACACTCCAACTCTCTCTCTCACATTGCCTAGCACTTACTGCATGGTATTCCTTCCATTTTGCTCCTCTTTGTCTGCAGGCATCCATTTCCCTGTCCTCTGCCAATTCCATCACAGTTCTGTAGGAAATTGTGGTCTTGTGCTCCAAGACAATGCCTGTGCATCTTTCTCCAGCTTTCAAGGATTAACCGTGTAATGATAACAAACCAACAAGTCCCTGTAAGGAAATGGTACCTACAGAAATCCATCTTTTCCTCCTTCTTTCTTGGTCTTGCTTAGAGCTGTCTCGTTGGCAGGCAGCCGCCTGTGAAATGTGCGCATTTCAAAGCAAATGGCTCCAGGAGCTCATAATTGCTGCCAAACGTGTGTGGATTTTAATAGCCCATTTTCATTAGCCTTGTGTGAAATCACCTGTCTCTGTGTTGTTACCCAACTTAATTGTCAATTATGGTGATTAAGCTTGGCTTTCACTACCATCCCTGGTAAGCATTAGTATTATCTCTGAAATTGAATGAAGGAGGATAAAAATTATGCCAGAAAAAAAAAAAGCTTTTAGGTGAAGGTGAGTATTTTGGTGTCATGAGGTGACATTTCCTTCATTTAGGCTGAACCAAAATTAAGTCTACCTGTCATTTCTAATCTGCCTTTTATATGTCTTGGGACAAATCTCCTCTCTTTGGTCACTTGATTTTTTATCATTAAAGAGGAGGGTTCCGCTATCCTCTTCCAATTCTCCAGAGTCGCAGTCCAGCTAATTAAAATAGTAAGCTAGACCACTAATAACTTGAAAGGGCTTTCATAAATTTTGATGATTCTAATTATAGTAAATTGTTGCTGTTAGATGCTGCGGAATGATTTCTGACCAATGGAATGCCACCTGTCACAGAATGAAACACTGCCTAGTCCTCACCATCCCCACCATCATTGCCATGTTTGAATCCATTTTGCATTCTTGTGTCAGTCTATCCGGTTGAGGGTCTTCCTCTTTTTATTTTTTTTGTACCTCTACTTTATTAGGCACCTTGCCTCGACTTCTACTCTGTGGAGTCATCAAATTGTGAGTCTTAACTAATACTTCACTTCCCCCCCCCCCCTGGTGTTTGAGATGAATGATAATAAAAGTCAAGGAAATCATTGTCCCTTTTTATGCTATCTTTACAAATTTTAATTTAGTAAAATCCCTAAACCCATATCTGTTGTGCTTTTATGGGATTTCAGGATACAGCAAAATAATGAACAACATTAAGAAAATCATTAGACACGATCTCTAGAATTTGAGTGCTGTTTGTGTCCCTAAGGTTTATGACATTCTGGCAATGTGATGGTTTCCTTTATATTCCCCAAATCCTTGAAAGAAACAACTAAGAGATTTTTTAAAAAAAAATTCTAATTTAATGAGAAGACTGAAATTAAGTCATGTAAGCTGAAGGAATATGGAGAGTGAATCAATTTTGGTTTGTTACTTTCTGAAGTAGAAGAGGAACAAGAACACATATTTAATAAGAAAATCCAAGTCCACAGCTGAGCTAAATTCCCTAGGCAAGTGTAGGAGAAGTTTGGGGGAAATGATGAAGGATAATGATAAAAGTCCACGGGTGGTGGGAGTGAGTTGCAGGCACAAATAATTTTTGTACTGTGAGAGCTGGGCTTTAGCTAGTGAAACCTGATAGCCTTTGGATGCAAGGAAGCTTAAAAGTTGGGCTTTATGCTCCAAAGAGCAGGCTTCAGATGGACTGCACAGCAGGAGGTCATCTATATACTGCAGCAAAATGGATGTGAGAGAGCACAGTGTAGGATGTTAGCACTTGGCTGAACAAACATGGTGACTCTCGGTAACCCTCGGACAAGACACACCAGGAATAGTAGGAGGCAATTCCAGTGTCAGGTCCTCCCAAGTGAAGGCAAACAGAAACTGGGGTCCAGCGCAATGGTAAAGCAAGCATTTTTAAGTCAAGTATGGTAAAATGGGTGGTACCAGGAGGAATATAGGATAGAAGGGTACAAGGGTTTGGGACTACCGGGTTGATGGGGCAGTCACATTCATAAGGCACAGATCCTGTACTAAGTGATAGGACTCATCTGCCTTTTTGAAGGGCAAGATAGGGATGTTGCATGGAGAGTGTATAGGCACAATGAGTTGGTTAGACAGGAGATGCTGAGTAATGGGTTTCAGGCCTGTATGGTGAATGAGGGAGATTGGAAACTGGGGATGACCTGGGAAATGGAAGAGTCTTTAAGGCAAATAGAAAAAGGCTGGTGATGTTTCACAGACAACCGATGGGAAAACGTCCCACATTTCAGGGTTTATGGAGTGTGGCAGTGCATGGAAGAGAGTGTGGGTGGAGATTCAGTGGCATAAAGCATTAGCACAAAGGGTGCTGGGAGAGAAGTGGGTAGGAAACAATTCCATTGGAGATTCACTCCCAACTTGCAAAGGAGATCCCTACCCAATAATGGCACAGGGTATGAAGGCATCGTTAAAAAGGAGTAAGATGAGACCGTGGGAGGGAGGAGGAAAGGTGAAGAGCTGATGAATATAGGTAGGGTTGTTGTGCCAACATGGTCAATGAACACATGTGAGATTCATTGAAGGGTGGAGATAAAAATGGCTCAGCGAGCCTTGCCTTTTTCTCTTGCTCATGGATCTGCAGACCTGCTGGCTGTCTTGCTTGTCCTGTGCCTCCACTTGCAAGCTACACTACCTGTGGACACCGCATCTGTGGACTGTCACTGTGAGTTGAGGTTCCTTTAAGCCGTGCTTCGCCGTGCTACTGGAATATACATCTCTTGAACGGGGGACTATCGGACCTTACATCTGGCTGACTGTTGGTGACCAGCCTTGCT
Source organism: Nesogale talazaci (assembly GCA_004026705.1). Lineage (NCBI taxonomy): Eukaryota > Metazoa > Chordata > Mammalia > Afrosoricida > Tenrecidae > Nesogale > Nesogale talazaci. The sequence goes on from PVJH01006120.1 coordinate 57,384, forward strand.
GATTGCTGTCTGTGGCCAGATAGCCTGAATTGACCCAACGTAGTCACTAGATCCCCACTCCAAGCTGAAGGTCTTAATCCACTACCAACAAAACAACCCACACCTGAGCAGATTAGCTAAAGCTTTCAAAGTGAAATGCCAGGTGGGGCTGCATCTGTAGTATTACCTGAGGGAGATGCCTTACAAGATAGTTAGGAGAACACCCAGGAAACAGCCTCACCACTGATAATTTCCTCTAGACCTGTAATTAAAATGAAGGCTCAGAAAGCACCTAAAGGTGAGGTTGAGATGATTACCCAAGAAGCACGCTACACTCACAAAGAGCTGCTTGAGCTTTCAAATACATTCAAGCAGAAGCCTGAGAGATATCATTGGGAATGGTTACTGAGGGTGTGGGATACTGGTGCAAAAAAATGTGATATTAGACTAGTCTGAGTTTCTGGATATGGGACTCCCTAAGCACAGATTCTTCTTTCAATATCTCAGCAAGAGAGGCAAAGAGAGGATTTAACTCCTTATTTGGTTGGTCCACTGAAGCACAGGTTGCCAGATGACCTAGATTAAACGAACTAGAGGTGCCTGACCTACCTTGGTACACTGTAGAAGAAGGCATCCAAAAGCATAGGGAAATTGGTATGTTGGAATGGATCTATCAGGATATTCCCATAGACCCTCAAAGGGGGTGACCTGAGGACATACCCTTCACCCCAACCATAAGGAACAAGTTTGTGAAGTGGGCCCCAGCATCTCTGAAGACTCTTGTAATTGCTATTTTATGTGCACCAGGATTAACAGTAGAACTGCCCTAAGTGAACTCCAACATTTACTCACGATGGGGGTGTCTATTCTGCTGTTCACCTGATCTAGCTTTCAATCACTTAATCAATTTCTAGATCTGAGCCAGTTTACAGACCCACAACCTCTTGAATGAGGGGAAGGCTGGATCCCTTTGAAGGAGGACCCTGCTTCACCACTGAAGGTTGATGCTGTAGTCTTTCTTCTAGTCTTCCCCAAAGGGACTGTGGCTTTTCACAAGAGTGACTGTTTGTCTATGGCCATACCACCCTGAACATGCCCAATCTCATCTGATCTCGGAAGAGTGACTGTTCTTTGAGGGAAATGAAATAATAAAACTTCTCAGGGATTACTGGGCACTGACTCTGAACTATCACGAATTCCAGGAGACCCAAAGTGTTTTGAAGGCCTGTCTGTCAGAGTGGTGGCTGAAGGAGGTCAAGTTATCAATGGAATTTTAGCTCAGGTACACCTCACTGTGGGCCCAGTGCATCTTTGAATTCATTCTGTGGTTATTTTCCCAGTTCCAGAATGCATAATTGGAATAATCATATGCAGTAACTGACAGACCTCCATGTTGGATCCCTGATATGTGGAAGAAGGGCTGTCATGGTGGGAAAGACCAAGTGGACAGCATTAGAATTGCCATTGCCTAGGAAAATAGTAAATCAAAAACAATACAGCAGTCCTGGAGGGGTTGAGGAGATCAGTGCCACCATCAAAGACTTGAAAGATGCAGGGGTGGTGATTCCTACCACATCACCATTCAGCTCACCTATTTGACCTGTAAAGAAGACAGATGGATCCTGGAGAATGACTGTGGATTATCATAAGCTTAACCAGGTGGTGACTCCAATTGCAGCTGCAGTTCCAGATGTAATTTCATTGCTTGAGAAAATTAATACTTCTCCTGGTACTTGGTATGCAGCTATTGATCTGGCCAATGACTTCTTCTCAATACCAGTCTCGGAGGATCACCAGAAGTAGTTTGCTTTCATCTGGCAGGGGCAACAATATACTTTCACAACCCCCCCCCCCAAGGATATATCAGTTCTTCTTCCCTGTTGCTGTAATTTAGTTCGAAGTGACCTTGATCATCTGTCTATTCCACAAAATGTCACACCAGTCTATTATATTGATGCCATTATACTG
>PVJH01006120.1:59430-104891 GCA_004026705.1 Nesogale talazaci
CACACACACACAACAAAACAGGAGGCACAACGCCTAGTGGGCCTCTTCAGATTTTGGAGGAAACACATCCCTCACTTGGGTGTTCTACTTCAACCTATTTATCAAGTGACATGAAAGGCCTCCAATTTTGAGTGGGGCCCAAACAAGAAAAGGTTCTGCAACAGGCAGCTGTGCAATTGCGACTGGGACCACATGATCCATCTGACCCAATGGTACTAGAGGTGTCCGTTGTTCATAAAGATGCAGTGTGGAGCCTTTGGAAGCCCCCTATTGGTGAATCACGGCGACGATTGGGATTTTGGAGTAAAGTCCTGCCATCCTCTGCATAGAGTTACTCCCCCTTTGAAAAACAGTATTTTGGCCTGTTACTGGGCCTTGGTGCACACTGAACACCTCACCATGGGCCACCAAGTCACCATGATGCCTAGTGAAGTACCCATTATGAGCTGGGTATTGTCCAACCTGTAGAGTCATAAAGTTGGACATGTGCAGCAACATTCCATTGTTAAATGGAAATGGTGTATATGTGATATATATAGGTCCTCGAGTAGGACCTGAACGTACAAGTAAGCTGCATATGAAGAAGTGGCCCAATGTCCACAGTCCCCACTCCAGTCACATTACCGTCTCTCTCCCAGTCTGTACCTATGGTCCCTGGGGAGTTCCTTATGATCATTTACCTGAAGAACAGAAAAGTCATACTTGATTCACAGATGGCTTTGCACGATATGAAGGTGCCATTCATTAGTGGACAGCAGCAGCATATAGCCCCTTTCTGTGATCTCCCTAAAGGACAGTGGTGAAGGAAAATCATCTCCATAGGCAGAATTTTGAGCAGTGCACTGGCTATTCAGCTTGCCTGCAAGGAAAAATGGCCAGATGTTTGACTGTATACTGATTAATGGGCTGTGGCTAATGGCTTGGCTGGGTGGTCAGGGAATTGGAAGGAACATGGCTGGAAAATTGGTGACATGGAGGTATGGGGAAGAGGTATGTGGATGGACCTCTTTGAATGGACCAAGAAAGTAAAAGCAATTGTGTCTCATGTGAATGCTCACCTCTGAAGTGGAGGACTTTATCAATCAAGTGAATAAGGTGACACACATTTTGGAAACTGATCCTCCTATTTCCTCTGCCACTCCTGTTATTGCCCAACGGGCACAAGAACAAAGTGGACATGGTGGCAGCGATTGGGGTTATGCCTGGGCACAGCAACATGGATTTCCACTCACCAAGGCTGACTTGGCCAAAGCCACTGCTGAGTGCCTCTTTTGCCAGCAGCAGAAACCAACATTAAGTCCAAGAAATGGGATCACTCCTCGGGGAGATCAACCTGCAACTTGGTGGTAAGTTCATTATATAGGACCACTTCCAACATGGAGGGGGCAACATTTTATTCTTACTGGACCAGACACCTTTTCTGGATATGGATTTGCCTTCCCTGTATGCAATGCTTCTGCCCAAACTATCATTCGTGGACTTACAGAATGCCTCATTCACCGCATGGTATCCCACATAGTATTGCTTCAGATCAAGGAACTCACTTCACAGCAAATCCAGTTTTGCAATGGACCCATGCCCATGGAATCCACTGGTCATATCACGTTTCTCATTATCCTGAAGCAGCTGACTTGGTAGAACGATGGAATGGGCTCCTAAAGACACAGCTATAGTGCAAACTATGTGGCAACAATTTGCAGGGCTGGGGCAATGTTCTCCAGGAATCTGTATGTGCCGTAAACAAGTGGCCAATATATGGTGCTATGTCTCCAACCAGAACTCATGGGTCCAGGAACCAATGGGTAGAAACTGATGTGGTGCCACTCACTATAACTCAAACTGACCCACTGGCAGCATTTTTGCTTCCTGTCCTAGTAATCCTATGTGCTTCAGGTCTAGAGTTCCTGGTCCTGAAGAAAGAACTCTCTGACCTGAGAAAACAGCATGGATTCCACTGAACTGGCAGCTGAGAATGCCCCCTGGCCATTTTGGGCTTCTCATGTCTTTGGATCAAGAGGTCAGAGTGGGTGCCACTGTACTGAGTGGTATAATTGATCCTGGTTACCAAGAAGAAATAGGACTGGTGTTACTTAATGGGGTAAAGAAGAATATGCCTGGAATCCAGGAGATCCCATAGGCTGATTCTTAGTGCTACCATGTCCCGTGATTAAAGTAAATGGTAAATTACAACAGCCCAATCATGATAGGATGTCTACTGACCCAGACCCCTCAGGAATGAAGAACTGGGTCACCCACCAGGTAAAAAAAAAAACTGCAACCAGCTGAGGTGATTGCTGAGGGCAAGACAGAGTGGGTAGTAGAAGGAGGTAGTTCTACCTATCACTTATGGCCAAGTAATCATTTGCCAAAGCGAGGTTTTTGAGTTATTAATGCATTTTCTCTATATGAGTTTATTGACGATCTTTTCTTTTTCATGTATGACATATCAGATACAGTTGGACTCACAGTTGTATATGTGTGATAGATGTTTGATGTTAAGTATAAGTTTGATTTAATTGATGTCTGGTAATTATATATGGCTAAAGAACTGTGTACAGTTGCCAAGTTGGCAAGGGGTGGATTGTGATAGGTAGTTTTGTGGTGCCAACATGGTCAAAGAAGATAGGTAGGTTTGTTGTGACAACATGGCCAATGAACACACGTAGGATCAGTTGAAGGGCGGAGATAGAAATGGCTCCATGAACCATGCCCTGGCCCTCTTGCTCTTGGATCTTTGGACCAGCCAGCTGTCTTGCTTGTCCTGTGCCTTGATCTCCAAGCTACGTTACCCGTGGGACACCTAATCCATGGACTGTGTTGCTGTGAGTTGAGGTTCCTTCAAGCTCTGCTTCACCATGCACCTGGAATACACATTTCTTGAGCTGTTGGTAACCTGCCTTGCTGTTTTCTGTCTGTGTCCAGATAGCCTGAATTATTGTACAGAGGACTTCTTGGTGGCCCTCAAAACTCCAAGGACTGCCAATGTATTAGTTGTCTTACTCAAGTGAGTTGTATGGAGTCATTTGTTAACTGTTTATTTCTTATGCTATCTATCTATCTATCTATCATCTATCTATCTATCTATCTATCTATCTATCATCATCTAGCTATAATTTTCATTGTGGTTTTGTTTCTCCAGAGAAACCTGCCTAGTGCAATGGTCCTAGGATTTCTTTCTGTTCCTGTGACTCTGGTGCCTCCTTAGTAATAGCCAGAGGAGTGACAACAAAAACTCACTAATCCCCTCTGTTAGTGTCTTACACACCCTATGTACAGTGTCCACCTAATCATCTGGTGGGAGTTAGAGACATGGACAGAAGAGCAAGAGTAATACATTTTAATTCACTATGCTATGTATCTCTTATTACAGCGGTTCTCAACCTGTGGGTTATGACCCCTTTGGGGGTTGAGCAATTCTTTCACAGGGGTTGCCCAATATATAACAGTAGCAAAATTATAGTTATGAAATAACAATGAAAATAATTTTATGGTTGGGGGGGTCGCTACAACATGAGGAACTGTATTAAAGGGTTATGACATGAGGAAGGTTGGGAACCCCTGTCTTATTAGGAGAGATTCTGTATTGTACTCATGACTTTTCTTTATCTAGCACAGTGTCTAGCAAAGGGAGGGACAGCAAACATTTGCTGAATAGGAGTTGTCACACCTCCTTCCATAACGCCATAGATTAACTTTGAAATTTTGGCTAAAGAGAAATAATGTCAGATCAACTTTAGTTCTCTAAAACTTATACCCCCAATGAAAGCAATGAAACAAGGCATAATATCTGCTGTTGATATCAGAGTCTCAGATTCCAAATAACCTCTATCTCTATTCTTCAGTAAGAGACCTGGTGGGGGCTGAGCCCCGGTGGCATAAGTGGTTGAGTGCGGGACTGTGGCCTGCGGGCTTGGAAGTTCAAATCCAGTGGCAGCTCTCAGGAGCAGCACTGGGTTGCTCCCACGACCACCAGAGAGTAGTGATGCCAAAAAACAAAAACCAAACTAACAAACAAGAGAACTGGTGGTAAAATGGCCTGGGCATTGAACTGCCCAGTCATTTGAACCCATCAGCTGCTTCCCAACAGAAGAATGAGCCTGTCTACTCCCCCAAAAATTTAAAATCGTGGTACTCCACAAGGCAGTCTACACTGTAATAAAGGGTCATTGTGAGTTGGAATTGATTTTATGGCAGTGAGTTTAGTTTAGTTATCTATTGTCTAATGAACTATGACTTCTCACAAGGGATTGCGATTTCTAGATTCCGTTTGACTTCTCTATAATGCTGAAGCACTTCTTTTTGGTTATTTCAATTTAGAGCTGCCTTTCAGCATCCAGAACCAAGAGTTCTTCCCTGTACAAATCGCTTGCTTCAGCCTTCTCTGGGAGTGTGGTTTGTTGAAGAAATGAACCAAAGATTGCAGTGGTTGCCATGGCGACCAAGTCTCTATGGGATGAAGTCAGAGGAGCATCCATTTGAAGGAATGGAGGAGCTGTATTCCAGTAGAATGGTCATTCCTGAGAATCAAGTGGGTCTGGAAAGGGGGTGAAAAAGTAGAATCTTAATTTCTATGGGGAAAATGGAAATAGGTACCCTGGGAAATACATTTGAGAGCCAACTAGAGATGAGTAAAATGATTGCCTAGACAACAGTGAGAGCGGAAGATTGCATGGACTTAGAGTGGATGCCTGGAGTATGGCTTAATAGATACAAAAATTCTGAACAGCCCGAGAAGAAAACAGAGAAAGAAGCCCAGAGAAAAAAGACATGAAGAATTATCCAGGTTGTTTACTAGCAAAGAAGATACTTGAAATACGTGTAAAATCTGGTACACCTGTGAAATAATTCTTACAGCACTGGGAGCTGTAGTCACAGAAGTTTTTCTTAAACAGTTTGCTATAGAAATGAAAAGAAATATGTTTGTTTGAGACTGAAATGTGATGGAAAGTAAAATTTTTAACGATTCAAGTAATAATTCTTAGTACAGGGTTATTATGTAAATTCATTACTTAATTTATTAGTAGGCATTGACATATTACTTGGCATGTAGTTACATTTAATAAAAAATTATCTTGATCTATTTTTATCATTTCATTGGGGGCTCTTACAGTTCTTATAATAATCCATATTGTATCAATCACATTTGTGCATATACTGCCATAATCATTTTCAAAACATTTTCTTTCTATTTGAACCTTGGTATAAGTTCCTCTTTTTCCCCTTCCTCCCCCACCTTCCCAACCTCAAGAACCCTTGATAAATTGCAAATTATTACTATTGTCATCTCTTACACTGTCCGCTGTCTCCTTTCACCCAAGTTTTTGTTGTTTATCCCTGTGTTTGTGTGTGTGTGTATGTGTATCTATGTGATACATTGATCATTGCAATTGGTCTCCTCCTCTCCCCTTTTTCCCCCTACCTTTTCCCTACCCTCCTGATATCATTACTCCCATCACTTTTCTTGAGGGATTTATCTGTCCTGGATTCTGCGTGTCCAGGGCTCTAATCTATACTAATGTACATGCTCCAGTCAAGACAGATTTGTAAGGTGGGACTGGGTCATGGTAGTGGGGGTTGGCAGAGGGGGAGCATCGATGAACATTGTTGTGTCTTTCTTCAGTGCTATACTGCACTGTGGGTGACTTGTTCCTTCCTTGTGATCCTTCTGCGAGAGGATATCCAATTGTCTACAGATGGGTCCTGGATTTCCACTCCAAATCTCTTGGTTCACATCAATATGATTGTTTGTTTTGGCTCTTCTGATGCCTGATACCCAATCCTGTGGATGCCTTGTTATCAAGCAGACTGGTGTTGCTTCCATGTTAGACAGCCACTTGTTTAACTTCAAACCTTTAAGACCCCAGACACTATTTCTTTTGATAGCCAGGCATCATCAGCTGTCTTCACCATCTTTGCCTATGCAGCCATTTTGTCTTCATGGATCATGTCTGTGAGCACCACAAAATGCCAGGTTATAGGAACAAAGAGTTCTTGCATTGAGAGAGGGCTTGAGTAGAAGCCCAATGTCTGTCTGTTACCTTAATACTTAACCTATAAATATATGTGCATAGACCTGTACCCCTATCATTATATATTAATATACTTACATATACACCTGCCTATATTTATACCCCTATAAATGTCTTTTGTCCCCTAATTCTTATTTCCTTTTACTTTCCTCCTGTCCCACTATCATATTCAACCTTTATTCAGCTCTCTGTAATTCCTTTCAAGTATATTGCACTTGATCAACCCCGCCAGGCTTTTACGCCCTCCTCATGATCAATTTTAGATTTCTTGTTGTTCCTTTGTCTCTGAGTCTATTGTCTCTCCCTCTCTTTCTCCTCATCTCCTGTTCTCCCATGTTCCCCACCCTGAACCATCAGTCTTGTTATCTTTGCAGAATTATTTATCATCTCTAGCTTACATAAATAGAAATAGAGAAAAAGAGAGAAGGGGGAAAAAAGGAGGCAAAAAAAAGCATACAGATGGTTCCAGGTCTGTCAGCTGACCCTTATGAGTTTTTTTCTGTAGGGTTTGATGCACTGTCAAGCTCTGTTGCTGAAGTCAGAAGTCTTATTTTCAGAATTCCTTGGGGACTTTGTTGCTTTATTCCCCTTGCTGCTCTGTTGCACTGCCTTGGTGTTTTGCTCAGGTGTGTTGAGGGGCGGGGTGGGTCAGACCAGACACAATTCCCAAACTGTGCCTTCAGTGCTATCCCCTATAGCACTGTAGGTCTGTGAGGAGATCTTGCATCTTGTGGTGGGGTTAGCCCTATGGCTCTCTGTGCATTCATTGGCTGCTCTGAGCAGAAATGTCATTCTTGAGGCTTGGTGGGCAGGATGAGGTTCTATCTTCCTTCCTTCCTTCCTACCTTCCTTCCTTTTCCTCTTCGCTTGCTCCCATGTGTTCTGGGCAGACCAAACACTCCCCCGAGTCCATCTCTTCAGTCCTGTCTTCTGTAGTGCATCCTTCTGGGGAGGGGGTCAACTGAGCGGGGAGTGATGCTCTTAAATCCTAACTCATGTTAAGTCTTAAACCATAGCCTGCTTTTCAGAGCTCATAGCCCTTGATAAAATGTGATGAATGTACTAAAAGTCTAATGGACTTTCTGTCCAATTACAGAGTGATTAGACAATGTTTGAATTGCAATGTTGCTGAAGACCTTTGGAAATACCATGGACTACCAAAAGAATGAAGGAGTAATTTTAGAAATACAATTGTAATGCTCCTTAGAAATGAGAATGGGTTGAAAGTAAACAAGCGGAGGGTGTGGGGAGATGAGGGAGAAAGGGGGACCTGATTACAAGGATCTATACACAACCCCCTACCTGGGTGGTGGACAACAGAAAAGTGGGTGTAGGGAGACATTGGACAGTGAAAAACATGTAAAAGAATACTTTATTAATTATCGAGGGTGGAGGAGGGAGGGGAAAGATGAGAAGCTGATACCAAGGGCTTAAGTAGCAAGCAACTGTTTTGAGATTATGATGGCAACACATGTACAAATGTACTTGAGACAATGGGCTTATGTATAGATTGTGATGAGTTGTATGAACCCACACAAAAAATGATTTTAAAAAAAGAAGATTTTTTTCCTGTTTGATGCTTGCCACCTGATCCTTTTGACACCTCGTGGCCATACTGGCTGGTATGCTTCTTCTGGGTGGCTTGGATGCTTCTTAGTTAGATGGCCATTTGTTTATCTTCAATCTTTTGAGACCCCAGACCCTATATCCTTTGATAGCTGGGTGCCATCAGCTATCTTTCTTTCTTTCTTTTTTGCCATCAGCTTTCTTAAGCACATTTGCTTAAGCACTCATTTGATCATATTGGGCCAGTGAGCATCATGGAATACCTTATCACTCTGGGCACACCCACAGTGTGCCCACATGATCACTGAAGACATGTGGGGCATGAGCAAGAGTAGTGAAGAAAGCTGATGGTTTCCAGTTATCAAAAAGTAGCATCTAGAATCTTACAAGCTTGAGGGTAAACAAGTGGCTATGTAGCTCAGGAACAACAAAGCCCACCATAGAAGAAGCACACCAGTTTGTGTGACCATGAGGTGTGGAAATAATCAGGTATCAGACATCTAAGAACAAAAATCAGACCATTATGTGCCCACCTTCCTGATATGATTGCTGAATACAAATGGGTGCAGAGACAAACATAGTTCATCACTATGCTTTAATTATGTTCAATTTGTAACACTGAAAACACATCCTGCATATCAGATATTTACATTATGATACATAACAGTAACTAAATTACAGTTATGAAGTAGCAATGAAAATAATTTTATGGTTGGGGGTCACCACAACAGGAGGAATTGTATTTAAGGGTCACGGCATTAGGAATATTGAGAACCACACTGTCTTAATCCAATATCTCCAATAATTAGAGAAAGAGCAACAAAACGATCCTACAGCCACCATAAGAAAAGATATAATAAAGACTAAGACCGAAAGAAGTGAAACTAAAAACAGACATTTGAATCAAAAAGACAAAGACTTCGTTTACTGAATGGATGAACAAAATTGAGAAATGACTAGCAATTCTACCAAGGAATAAAAGGAGAAGCAAAGAGTATGATTAAGAAATGAAATGGCTGACACCACCACAGAACTAAATTAGATAATAAGGATAAATAATGATACTACAAAAAATTGTACAACAAGAAATTTGAAAATCTAGTAGAAATAGACATTTTCTACAAACACGTTACCTAACTAACATAGAATAAAGTAGAAAACCCAAACAGAGTCATAACAAAACAACAAATTTATCAGTCACTAAAAAATTCTGAACTTAAAAAATTTCAGGTCCCACTTCATTGGTGAATTCTACCAGACACCCAGAAAAGAAATAACATCAATGCTACTCAAATGATTCCAGAATGTAGAAAAGTATGGAAAATTCCCAAATTCGTTTCAAGAAGTGAGCATGCTAATGTTTAAACCAGACAGAAATATTATTAAAAGCATCAACTAACAAAACAGACTAATGGTCCTCATGAATACGTTGTTAAGTGCCATTCAATCAGTTCCAACTCATTGCAGAATGAAAGACTGCCTAGTTCTATGAAATCCTCACATCTGTTCTTAAGCTTCAACCCATTGTTACAGTCCCTGTGTCAATCCATCTTGGCAAGCGAGAGTCTTCCTCTCTTTCCCTGCCTCTCTACATTATCAAGTATGATGACCTTCTCCTGACTACCGTATTTGTCAGATCACAAGATGCACTTTCCCCCGACCCCCCAAAGTGGGGTGAAAACGAGAGTGCATCTTACGGTTTAAAGGTATGATATCCTGGAACATTTGTTTGTGATCCCATAGCCCCTCTCACTGTGCGCTGCGGTTTGCATGCTGTGGATAGCTGTGTGTTCTTGGGAAGTCTTGCCTCCTGGAATCTCAATGTCAATCAGGTCACATGGTGGGCACAGTGCAAGCCTCCCCACATTTTTAAAGGAAAGTGATGATGGTTCTTAACACCACTGTTGAGTTTATGCTGTTAAATATTACTGTATTTTTGCTTTATTTTAATAAATATTTTAGTGTACTGGTACTATTTCGTTCAGAATATTTTTTTCTTGTTTTCCTACTCTAAAAAGTGGGTGCATCTTATGGTCAGGTGCATCTTATGGTCTGAAAAATACAGAATATATAGTATCTGAGACCAATTTCACTATCTTTGCCGCTAAGAAGCATTTTCTGGCTGTACTATTTCCAAGAGAGATCAGTTTGTTTTGTTTTGTTTTAGGCAGTTCATGTTGCCTTCAATATTCGCCAGTATCATAATTCAAATGCATCCATTCTCCATCAATCTTCCTTATTCAATGTCTGATTTTCACATGCATATAGGCAATTGAAAATGCTATGGCTTGGGTCAGGTGCAGCATAGTCCTCAAAGTACCCTTCTTGCTTTTCAATACTTTAAAGAGATCTTAACAGCAGATTTACCCAATACAATGTGTCCTTTGATCTCATCACTGCTGCTTCTATGGGCTTGATTATGGATCCACGTAAGATGAAATCCCTGAAAAATTCAATCATTTCTCTTATTTATCACATTGCCAGCTATTGGTCTAGTGTGAGGATTTTGATCTTTATCTTTATATTGAATTTTAATCTATACTGAAGTCTGCAATTCTTGATCTCCATCAGCAAGGACTTCAAGTCCTCCTCACTTTCAGCAACCAAGGACTTGTCATCTGCATATTTCAGGTTGTTAATAGGCTTTCCTCCAATCCTGATGCTGCATCCAGTTTCTCTGATTATTTGTTCAGTCTACATATTGGACAAGTATGGTGTGATGGTACAACCCTGACACACACCTTTTCTGATTTTATACCCTGTAGTTTCCCCTTGTTCTATTCCCACAACTGCCTCATCCATGTACAATTTCCACATGAGCACAATCAAGTGTTCTGGAATTCGCATTATTCTCAAGGTGATCTATACTTTCTTACATTCCACAGAATTGAGTGCCTTTCCATGGTGTATAAAAACACAAGTACATACCTTTTTTGTATTCTATTTTCTCACCTAACATCGAGCTGACATCAGCAACCATGTCTTTTGTTCCATGTTCTTTTCTCAATTCCTGTCAATTGCTGCAACATTTTGGATGTCCTTTAGCAAAATCTTACTTGTGTGTGGTAGCAATGACATTGTTCTATAATTAGAATTTTCTGTTGGGACACCTTCCCTTCTAATGAGAACTAACATGAATCTCTGCCTGAAATTCTGAAATGGACTGTCAAATAACTCTATTTCATACAATGATTCTGGGTATTCTTTCCATCTTCTTTGATACTTGCTGCATTATTTAATATGTTTTCCATAGAATCTTTCAATAATGAAACTTGAGTCTTGAATTTTTTAAATAGATCCTTCAGCTTAAGATATTATTGAGTGTGTTTGTCCTTTTTGGTTTTCTAACTCTAGGTTCTTGCACATTTCACTTTGCCTTCTTGAGCTGACCTGTGAAGTTTTCTGTTCAGCTTTTGGACATCAACATTTCTTCTCATGAACAGAGATATATTCCCAACAAAGTAGCAGCCAATGAAATCCAACCAAATGTCACAAAAATGATATATCAGGACTATGTTGGATTCATATCAGTCATGCAAGGATAGTGCAACATCGGAAAAACCATCCATGTAATCTACTTCATAAATAAAAGAACCACATGATTATATGTCCAGAAAATAAATTGATAAAATTCAACAACTTTTCTTGATAAAAATAATCAACAGATTAAGATAGAAGGGAAATTCCTCAACATATTAAAAATCTTATGTACAAAATCAAGAGCCAACATTCCTGAGTGTAATTTGGGGAAGAGGTCACAGCTGACCTCAGCCAGCTTCAGTAAGGAGGAGAATACAACTACAACTACCAGCCCAAGGCTAATTACCACAAGGTATAGGTCAGACACAATTCCACCCTCTGCCATTCTTTACCCAATTTTCACACCAACTCTCCCTCCCATGGCATTCTACTTCTCTGCTGAGTTTATTACTGTGTTGCAGTGGTGACACAGAACATACCTAATACACATGATTATGGAGCTTATTAAGAAAGCAAACAGGTAGCAAGATGGTAAATATACAGTTCATTAAAAAAATCATTTTGTTGGGAGCTCATATCAAGCACATTAGAAAGATACAGTTATTTTGTCTACAACTGTTTTCTCAGCAATTCTGGAAGACCTATCTCTCTCATCGTATGCCATTTAGCTTTGTACTTTCTTGGTTTCTGCTTCTATGGTTTGGGAAACCCACATGCCAATCTGCTTCTTAGTCTCAGTGCTGTGCTTATAAATCCTTATGAATCCAGTTAGACCGGAGCATGTGCATTGGTACAGATAAGAGCTCTCAACACATGGAATCCAGAACAGATAAACCCCTCAGGAACAGTAATGAGAGTAGTGATATCAGGAGTGTTGGGAGAAGGTGGGGTGAAGCAGAAGCCAAGAAAGTACATAGCTAAACGGCAACATTACTGAGGGTAATTTGGGGAAGAGGTCATGGCTGACCTCATCCAGCTTCAGTAAGGAGGAGAATACAATGACAACTATCAGCCCAAGGCTAATTGTCACAAGATATAGGTCAGACATATCTCCACCCTCGGCCATTCTTCACCCAGTTTTGACACCAACTCTCCCTCCCATGGCATTCCACTTCTCTGCTGAGTTTATTACTTTGTTGCATTGGTGACACGGAACTCACAGAAAATACACAGGAGTATGGAGTCTGTAAAGGAAGTAAACAGATAACACAATAGTAAAGATACAGTTCTTTAAAAAAATCATTTTACTGGGGACTCATACAGCTCTTATCAAAATCCATCCATCCATCCCCCCACCCCACCCCAAAGATGAACAACAGAAACATGGATAAAGAAGCATGGGCAAGGAAATGGTTTAAGATATAAAAACAGTAATAATTTGTAATTTATCAAGGAGGGAGGGATGGGGAAAAGAGTTGCTAATACCAATGGCTCAAGTAGAAAGAAAATATTTTGAAAATGATGATGGCAATATATGTATAAATGTGCTTCATACAATTGATGAGTTGATGCTTGGATAGACACACAGGCTATTCGGGTGGGAGAGGGAGATTGAGCACATACCCAAGAATATGCATAAAGTTTTGACAGACAATATTTGTTAATATAAATTTACTTTTGCAGCCACATACATCTATGAATATGGTGAAGCATACAGAGAACAGTTAAGAAGACAGACATAACACTTTGAGGGAACAAGTCACTGATCCTAAGGCATCAGGACCATAGTCTCTGGGCACACTGTGGTAGTTACATAATTTCATGTCAACTTGAAGATATATAAAAGTGTAGGACTTTCATTTAACCTGTCAGTCAGGTCACAGCCTGATGGTGTGTCCTCCTTGTGGGCATTGCCTTCTCATAAGGAGGTCCCAGGGAACCTCTCCGGCCCCACTCCCTGCCTTCACCTTCCTGCTGGCTCACTCTGGTTGCTGCAAGAGTCCTATAATGTTACTTCCACTATTGGATCTACACTAATTCGCACCCACTGGCCTGTGATCTTCCTGCATTCTGCATCATTGCATGTGGCTGCACAAGTTTGAAGAGGGACTTATGGACTGGGTTGGGATGTTTTCTTGATAATTATAAATTAATTATCATAATTAATTACTTCTTGAATATAGTTCTTTCTTACATATATGTGAATGTCACTGGATTTGTTTCTCTAGCCAACTCAGCCTAACACACACACCAAGGTCAATTGGTATAACAGCTCACACAGGCAAAATTCTAGATCCTGCTTTGGGAAGTAGAAACAGAGGTTTTAACAGTTGTGAACAACCATCAAGAGTAATGAAAAATGAGGAAAATGAAAGACATATGGACTAATGGACTGTGCACACATCACCCTCCACAACCCTGAGACCAAAGGAACTAAATGGTGCTTGGCCACCACTATCAACTGATCTGTAAAAGGTCCTGGTCCTGAATATTGTGGGAGAAAAATGTAGAACAAAGCCCACAATATTAAAGAGACCAGACTTACTGATTATATAAGAGCTGGTGAACTCTCCAAGACTTAGTCAACTCTTCAAGTCTGGAATTGAACTCACCTCTGTACTAGAAAAATCAACCATCTACATTCAAAAGGGCAGTGTTTGTCCAAGGACAAAGTATAATGAAGAAAGAAAGCAGAATGGAAACAGGAAACACAGTGAAGTAGTTGGATAAATGGATTTGAATTGAAATAAAATGTGTAGAAATTGTAAAGCTGATGTCGTCTTTGTAAAAATCAACTTAGTTCACAATTCACAAAAGTTTCTTTTAATTATTAGATTAATTAAAAATTAAATTATCGGAGGTAGAGAAATGGCATCTAGTTAATCCTCACCTGCCCAGAGCTCCTGCTGCCAGACCAGAAAATTGGGAGGTAAGGTGAAGGAGACTGTGAGGTGAAGACCTGAAATTAGATCTAGGGTACTAGGATCTGTCCTGAATCTCACTTTTTTTGTGTGATTTCCACTCACAAAGTGAGCCAAGGATGCACTGAATCACTCTAGGTTGGCATTCTGGGCTTGTGGGTTACAGCTGAAGAGCTACCTCTGTCCTTTTGCATTGAGTAGTGATTTCTCCAGGCTGACACTCTAGAGACACAATTGTCAGACATGAGGAGATCCTCTGAGACCTAATCATAGAACCCCACATCAGAACTAAGTTTAGAACTTGGGAAACAGGGCAAATGGGAAGACATGATTTGCAGTAGAAAAAAAGCAGGAATTTACCTGAGTCAGGGCATGGTGTGACAGAAAATAAGTAGATAGTTATAACCCAGGGGGTGAATTTAGTTCTAGTTGGCTGAGAAGAAAACAACTTTCTCATAAGGTGGATCTTTACACTCTGGGTGTCAGCATGACAGCCCCAAATCATATCAAGACACCTCATAAGTCCAAAAAATAAAATATATTTTCTGGGTAAAAATGGCAAATCTCAGGCTCATTGATCAACCCCCAAGGAAGCACATAGACAAGTCTCTTAACATACATTAGCATAAGAAGGGAGCCTATACTAAGCAATCCCACACTATAGCCATCGTGGCTTTCAACATAACAAAGATCCTGTTCCTAACTGAACAGAGTCAGAGTCCAGAGCCAGTCATTCAATTTAATCTCATTCTATTTTAGCTGGCTGGGGGTGGGGATGGGGGGACACAAAAAACTTCTCTGAGCTAGTAGGGCATAAGCAGTCTAGATAGATTCATAAGCCCAGATCCCCTCTCAGTGAGTCTACACACAGCTAGGGAGCTCCTGTCTATCCTGGGGCCCTACACAGGACTGAGGGAACACCCCTCTACCCCTAAATGCTGTAGTGCTACATACAACACAAGGCAGGCATACAGGTGAACTCCAGTACTCAATAGCACTGTGGGAACTGATGCCTGGTCACTGCTGTGATCTTGTCTTTGAGGGTAATCCCACCCAGCACCTATGGGACCCTACAGGGTGGACACACCACCCTGTTACCTCGAAGAAGAGTTGGAACTCCTCCAGCTCCATGGTCAGCCCATCAAGCTTGAGTTATCTCCTTATTTACCCCTCTATTTATTCTTTCATTATTCTCTTGCCTTGCTATCTCTGCCATCACAGTTGATCTCAATGGGCCCAGTTTTTTTCCTCTTTTTCTTTCTTTTTTCTTCTCTTTCCTATTCTCACCCTTTTTTTTCCCTATCATATGCCACTGCTGAATGTCAGGCCAGTACCCTCCAAGTATGGCAATTCAACCCAAATAGCAGGGGGATCTCCAGCCTACCCTCTGTGGGAGGGCTGCGCACCACACAAGGCTGCTGTGATAGCTGTCTACAGCACTCCATACAGCAGAGCAAACCTCTGTTGGGCCTCTAAGGTGATCTTGCCAACAAGGGCAATTCTGCCCAGTTCTACTGTGTCCCTGCACTTAAAGGACACACCAACCTGCCATCTTGGGACAGAGTTTAGATGCCCCTGGCCCCACACTCAGGTAAGCAGCAGTTAGCTATATCCTTATTCTTTATTTTAGCCATCTCTCTATCTTTTCTCTTAACCATCACAGTCAAGCTTAGTGTGCACCATTTCCCCCCCTTTTTTCCCTTTTCTCTTATCTTTTTTCTATTTTTGCTCTCTCTTCCTCTATTTCTGATTTTTTGTTTCTCTCCTCTCCCTCTCTTTCCTTCCACATGCCATGGCTGGTTTCCAGCACCCTACCCTCTGCCTAGGTCAACTCTTCCTAGTGAGGAGAGCTACAACCTGGCCCCTGTGACAGTGCTGCACACGGCATGAACCAGTGCTACACATGGTATGACACCTGCATGTAGTTTTTAGAAGCACTCATACAATCCCCCAAGAGTGAGCCCAGTGCTCTTCAACAACGTAAGATGGCTCCAGGTTCCTCTAAAACAGCAAGTAAACAGCAACCAGTACAACAGCCTCACCAAAAAGCAGGACAAACAGAAGGCAATGCAGAAGAAGTCATGAACCTAACAATGTGCATAGAAGAAGCAGATATTACCCAGTCACAGAAAGAAATATTCAGAATGCTGCTTGGAGTCATAAAGGATATGAGAGAAGCAATACAGAAAAAGAATGAAGTGATAGAGGAGATAAAAGCAACACACCAAAGGGAAATACAAGACTTAAGAGATGAAATCACAAAATCTAGTGGCAAATTGCAGACTTTGCCAACAGACTTCAGGAGGCAGAGGATGGCACCAGTGACCAAGAGGATAGCCAAGCAGACCTCAACAAATGGGAAAAGCAGTCAAAATAAGAAAATCAGAGAAGCTGAGGAATATTCCAGAGCCATGTCTTATGCTATGATGAGGAACAATATTAGAATAATTAGACTGTTGGAACAAGATACAACAAAGAAGTCCACAGTGAAAATAGCAAGGGAATTCTTAGAGGAAAACTTCCCCAACTTAGTAAATAAAAATCAGGCAAACATTCAGGAGACTGAAAGAACACCAGCCCGATGGAATCTCAAGAAGTCACCAAGACACATAATATAGTTAAATTATCCAATTATGAGGAAAAGGAGAAGAGCCTAAGAGCAGCTAGGGAAAAATCAAATAGTCACATATAAAGGTACTTCAATAAGAGTATGTTCAGACATATCAGCAGACATGATGAAGAAGAGAAAGGAATGGAGTAACTTATACCAAAAATTGAAGGAAAACAATGCAAACCTAAGGATACTATACCTGTTAAAATTGTATATTAAGATAGATGGAGAAGTAAAAATCTTCCCAGACAAGGACAAACTCAAAGAATACACAAAAGGAAACCCACCCTTACAAAAGATCCTTGCCGATCCTGTATGAGTAAAAGATCAACAATCATTGAGTGCAAATAAGAGAACATTACATAGAACAACTTCACCCATAGGGTGACAAAAAGGAACAGCCCCAAAGAAATATTGACTCAATAGTGGAAAGAAGGCAAAAATGAATCACACACAACACAAGCAGATAAGAAAGGTAGGTAGGAAAACACCCAACACAAAAGGTGACAAGATGACATCAGAGTCCACAGATGGATGTAATAACACTGGATATCAATGGCTTGAACTCAGGCACTAAACAGAAAAGGCTAACAGACTGGCTCAGGAAATATAATCCATCAATCTGCTGTCTACAGGAGACACATCTCAAGCTTGCAGACAAAAACAGGTTGAGAAGTAAAGGCTAGAGAAAAATATATCAATCAAATGGAAATGAAATAAAAAGCATGGGTAGCGATCATAATAGCTGACAAAACTTATCTCAAGGTACAAACCATAACAAGAGACAAGGAGGAGACACTATCTAATGCTCAAGGGAGCAGTAGACCAAGAACCAGTGAGCATAGTAAATATACACACATATACATAATAAATATATATCCAATGAGAGACCTGCAAAATTTGTAAATCAAACACTCCAAAATATGAAAAAAGAAATCATGGGCTCAACAATTAAAGTTGGTGACTTTAATACACCACTACCTAAAAAAGAAAGATCACCGGGAAGGAAACTCAATAAGGAGGCTATAGATATAAACAGCACAATTGGAGGACTTGACTTGATAAGTATTTTCGGAGCTTTCTACCCAAGTGGGGAAAAAAGTCACATTCTTTTCAAGTCCTCATGGAACTTATTCAAAGATAGATCACATGGTGGGACACGAGTCAAACTTGAGGAAATTCAAGCACATAGAGATTATACAGACATTTCTCTCTGATCAATGTGCCCTAAGGCTGGAAATCAAACAGGATGGTGAAGCAAACAAGGGCGAACAATTGGAGGATAAATAATTCTCTATGCAAAAGGTGTGGGTATTGACCAAGATTGGAGATGAAATCAGGAAGTTTCTAGAAACCAGTGATAATGAAAATACGAGGTACCCAAACATTTGGGACACAGCAGAAACATTTATCAGCAGAAGGATGATAGCAATAAATGCCCACATGAAGAGAGACCTGCGGTTGATATGCTCGCAGAAAACTTATACCAATTAGAGCAGAGTCAACAGCTCAACCCTACTAAATAATTCTCTGCTGGAAAAGGATAGAAATAATAAAAATCAGAGCTGAGATACAGGAGAAGGAAAATAAGAAAATTATGGAAAAAATTAATGCAGCTAAAAGTTGGTTCTTTGAAAGGATTGACAGAATTGATAGACCACTGGCAAACCCAACCAAAGAAAGGAAGGGACAAATGTCAATTGCAAGGATGAGGGATGAAACAGGGGACATTACAACGGACCCTAGTGAAATCAATAGGATAATCGCAAAGCACTATGAACACCTGTACTCTAGTGAATTCAACAACTTGAAAGACATGGACAAATATTTGGAAACACAATCTCTCCCAAGATGATTCCAGATGGATATAAAAAATCTCAACAGACACATGACCATGGAAGAAATAGACAAGGTTATTAAGGGATCATCAACGAAAACATCCCCTGGGTCAGATGGCTTCACAGGAGAATTCTACCAATCATCCAGGCAAGAATTGGCACTAAACCTACACAAACTCTTTCAGAATAAAGAAAAAGATAGAAAACTCCCAAATTCTTTTTTTTTGGGGGGGGTGGCATCACTGCCCTCTGGTGGTCGTGGGAGCTACCCAGCCTTGCTCTTGGAGAGTCACTGCTGGATTTGAACTGCCAAGCTTGTGGGCCGCAGTCCTGCACTCAATCACTACTCTACTGGGACTCAGCCCCCAAACTCTTTCTATGAAGCTAGAATAACTATGGTACCTAAAGCAGGCAAGGATCCCACAAGAATTGAGAACTGCAGACCAATATTACTAATGAACATTGATGCAAACAACTTTAACATAATGCTGGCCAATAGATGACAAAAGCACATTAAAAAAATAATTCACAGTGACCAAGTGGGATTCATACTAGGGGTGCAGAGATGGTTCACCTTACCAATGATCATTAATATTCACTACATTGACAGGAAAAATGATAAGAACCACAAGTTAATATCAATAGATGAGGAAAAAACATTCAACAACATCCAAACCCATTTCTGTTTAAGATAATCAAGAAGATAGGAATAGAAGGAAAATTCTTTAACATTATACAAGCTATTGATGAATAATCAATGGCCCATGTGGTAGTCAATGGAGAATAGATGAAAACAATTCCACTGAAAAGGGGGACCAGACAAGGATGTCCCTTTTCTCCACACCTATTTAACATCGTACTGGAGGGTCTAGCTAACAACATAAGACAAAGAAAATACATCAAAGATATTCATCTGAGGAAGGAATAGATGAAACTATCATTATTTGCAGATGATATGATTCTATACATCCAAAATCCCCTAAACTGCACAAGTGAAGTGTTGGAGGCATTAGAGGTATATGTCAGAGTGTCAGGATACAAGATCAATAAACAAAAGACTATCACACTGCTGTACACATCAAGCAAGATCACAGAAGAGGCCATTAAAAAGCAGTGCCAAGCACAAATGGAAATATCTAGCGATATACCTAAGAAAACAAAAGATTTGCATGAGGAAAATTATAGAACACTGCTACAAGAAACCAAGAGTGACCAAAAGAAATAGAAGAATATTCCATGCTTGTGGATTGAAAGATTCAATATAATAAAGATGTCAGTTCTGCGCTAGGCACTATATAAGTTCAATGCTATACTGATACAAATACCACCACCCTTCTTCAAAGAATTAGAAAAACTGACTACCAACTTTGTATAGAGAGGGAAGAAGCCCAGAATTAGCAGAGAACTCTTCATGAAGAAGAACTTGTTCTACCTGACTTTAGCATGTATTATATGGCCACAGTAGTCAAAACTGTGTGGTTCTAGTATAATGACATATATTCAGATCAATAGAAAAGAGCTGAAGGCCCAGAAATAAAAACATCAGCATATAGGGCCCCAAAAAATATCAAATGGGAAGCACAGGCCCTCTTCAATAAGTGGTGCTGGAAAAAATTAATATGTACCTGCAGAAAAACGAAGCAAGACCCTTACCTCACTCAATGCACAAGAATAAACTCACAATGGGTCACAGATCTTGAAGTAAAACCTGAAGCTATTAGTGAGGGAATTGGGACAAATCTGAGAACCTTGGGCACAGGAAATACAAAGGTTATTGGAAATAGGGCAGGACACAAAAACAGAGAAGTCACAAATTGATAAGTGGGAAGTCTCGAAGATAAATCATCGGTGGACATTAAAAGAATTCAACAAGAGAGTAAAAAGAGAGCCCACCGACTGGGAAAACATTTTTACCAAGGACCTATCAAAGGCCATATTATTAAAATCTACAATAATTTGTAAGCTTACAAAAAGAGAAAAACTAACTGCAAACTGAAGCAGTGACAAAATATCTGAACAGAAGTTTCACAGAGGAAGAAGTATGAATGGCCAACAAACATATGAGAAAATGTTTCCAATCATTAGCCATAAGAAAAATGCAAATTAAAACAGCTGTGAGATCGCACCTAAAACCCTCAAAGATAGCCCAATTAAAAAAAATCAGAAAGCAGCAAGTGTTGGAAGGGCTATGTGGTAAGATAGGAACTCTCATCCACTGCTGGTGGACTTGTAGGTATGTACAACCACTATAGAAATCAATTTATAAAACAGATGGAAATTGAGCTACCATATGACCCAACAATCACCCTACTGGATATATACCCCAAAGAGGCAAGAAACAAACCATGGCCAGACATCTGTGTTCCAATGTTCATTGTAGGACAGTTTACAATCGCAAGGGGTTGGAAACAGCCCACATTTTCCTCAATAGATGCATGAATTAATAAACTGTGGTACAAACATATAATGGAATATTGCACATTGCTGAAGAGCAGTGATAAATGCATGAAGCATATTACCACATGGGAAGAACTGGAGGAAATCATGCTAAGTGAAGCAAGCCAAATGCAAAAGGTCAAGTACAACAGTTCACTGAGGTAGGCTTTTAAAAAAATGCAAAAGGGGCACAGGAAAAATGCTTCTGTACACAAAAATCCCTGGGGTGAGGTCCAGGTACAATGACAGGGACCAGACCAAATTCAGGGCTACATCTGGAAGCTAACTAAAAAGGATGGGGGGTGGGAGAGACATCAATGTATAGTAGGCGATTAGGGCACTAACTCAGCCAAGGGGAGGGTATTGTTTATATCTCTGCAAGGAAGAGAGACCAGGCTTAAACCTGGTGTTCAGAATGCGAATGCTGTGTGACAGCATTGAGTGGGGAGCCAGTGGGGGGTTTTGAGGACAATGACCCAATTCCAACCATGTGGACAGCTGTCCCTCCCCCCCAGAAGCATTTACTTTAGATGACAGCACTGTAGCTGCAGCTTGGGGAGAGGGATATGTCTGACCAGAATACATGGGAGAGAATGAAGGAGATAGGGAGAGAGTGGAATTCATCCTGTCCCACCAAGCCTTGACGACTATATCCCCACTCAGAACAGCCAATGCATAGAGAGGACCATATGGCCAGCTCCACCATGAGACACTATGTCCCTTGCTGACCTATGGCTCTACGAGGGACAACACTGGAGACACAGAGTTAGGACTGCATCCAGCCTGACCTCACCACTCAGCGGCAAAATACTAAGGGTATGCAGCAGAGCATCAGGGGGAACGAGCATGGAAGTCCCAATGGAGTGCCTAGGATAGACTTTGGGGCCAAGGTATGGCACCCCATTGGACTTGCCTGGAGTACACTCCTAGGGGCCAACAAACAGACCTTGAACTCGTTACAGATTTTTCTTTATTATCAATGTTATTGTTTATTTTATTTACCCATCCATTCTGGGCATTGACTTTTTCTTGTTGCTGACATCGTTTTGGATTCTTTTGTTGCTTCCTCTTGCTATGTCTTTTGTGTGTGTGTGTGCATATTATTAGCTCTGCAGCTCTATTTAGATAAGATAGGTTAGGTGATCAGTGTGGAGGAGAAAACAATGGGACTGATAGTTCCAGCAGGATATGGCAGAGGGGGAGGTGGTGGAAAGGAGGTGTTATTGACCAACTCAGGCACAAGGGAAAAATAAGTGATCCAAAATCAGTGGCAAAGAGGATGTGAGAGGCCTGGTGGAAATTAATCAATGGTAAGGTAACTGAGAAAAATTACTGAAACCCAAATAAAGGCCGAGCAAGATAGTAGGACAAGAGGAAAGTAAAAGAGATTAGAGAAAAGAACTAGGAGGCAAAGGACATTTATAGAAGTCTAAATACAGGCATGTATATCAGTTGATATATGCATATATGATGATGGAAAAATAGATCTACATGCACATATTTATAGGCTTAGTATTAAGGCAGCAGATAGACACTGGGTCTCCACTCAAATAATTCCTCAAGCAAGAACACATTGTTCTACTAACTTGGCATTCCATGATGCTCATCTACCTGACACAGTTGCTAAAGACAAAATGGGTACATAAGCAAATGTGGTGAAGAAAGCTGATGGTGGCCAGCTATCAAAAGATGTAACACCTGGGGTCTTAAAGGCTTGAAGGTAGACAAGCAGCAATTGAGCTGAGAAGCAACAAAGCCCACATGGAAGAAGCACACCAGCCTGTGTAACCATGAGGTGTCGAAGTTATCAGGTATCAACAAATTATATTATTGTAAATGAGGGGGAGTACCGTTTGGGGATCCAAAGCCTATTTGTAGGTAACAGACATCCGCTTACAGAAGGGGTGCTGGCAGTGCAGCAATGATGAAACATACAACTTTCCTCTAGTTCTTCAATGTTTCCTTCTCCCCACTATCATGATCCCAATTCTACCTTACAAATCCGGCTGGACCAGAGGATGTACACTGGTAAAGATAGGAACCAGAAACACAGGGAATCCAGGACAGATGATCCCTTCAGGACCAGTGGTGGGAGTTATGATACCAGGAGGGTGGAGGGAAGGTGGAGTAGAAAAAGGGAACTGATTATAAGGATCTACATATAACCTCCTCCCTGGAGTATGGACAATGGGAAAGTGGGTGAAGAGAGACATTGGACAGTGTAAGATAAGAAAAAATAATGATAATTTATAAATTATCAAAGATTCATGAGTGAGAGGGGAGCAGGGAAGGAGAGGGGGGAATGAGGAGCTGGTGCCAAGGGCTTAAATAGAAAGCAAATGTTTTGAGAACAATGATATTGGCAACATATGTACAAAGTGCTTGACATACAATGGAAGCATGTATGGATTGTGATAAGGGTTGTATGAGCCCTGAATAAAATGATTTGAACTAAAAAGTTAAATTATCCAAATTTTAAAAATTATCAAGTATTATGGATCACACTTAATGACTTGAACTAAAAGGTTAAATTATCCAAATTTTAAAAATTATCAAATATTATGGATCACACATACAATGTTCAAAGAGTCATCTAAGGGCTTCATGCATCAGAATCACTCCTAGTGCTTGCTTCAAATGCAGATTATTAGGCATTATTCCAAACCACGGAATAAGATTTTCCAGAGAATACACTTATACATTTGAATTTCAACAAGTTTCCTGTTGATTTTGCTTGACATGAACTGTTAAAAACTTCTCTATCAATGGGGACTTGAAACAAAAAGGCAGGTACTACATGGCAAAAAAAAATCAAAATCTTCACCATACTTATTGCAGAGTCACACCATTATACACATCCATTAGAGACCCTGGAAATCTGTATACTTCAAGAGTTAGGCCTTTCCTTTGATCTATATTGTCCATTTGGACCACAGCCATCATATCTTTAAAAGGATTCAACAAGGTAACCTCTTCAGGAATTAACTAATTGCTGAAAGCTCAGAGAGTTCTACCACTGCCAACCAACTATATCCAAAAAGCACTTGCAAAGATTAATTATTTTGATAACGTAACTTTCTCCATTACACTTCAGGGACCTCAGTCCTGCTCCCAGGTGTGTAACTCCAGTATTGTCATGTTTGTACGACATAACGCTGTGTAACGCAATAGATTTTCTCTCCTGGGATTTTGTAACTACAAAAATCTGAGAGTTATCAGGCTTGTGACACATCTAGTTGGGTATAAAATGTGAATTTTGGATATATATCTACTGTGAAAAAAGCAGAGAAAACTAGTTGTATATAGAAATATAGACTGAAGTACTTCCTCAGTGTAAGAACACTTTGTTCTATTAAATTGGCATTCCATGATGTACACCTCCCTGACACGACCACTGAAAACAAATGTGTGCATAAGCAAATGTGGTGAAGAAAGCTAAAGGTGCCCGGCTATCAAAAGATAAAGTGTCTGGGGTCTTAAAGGCTTGAAAGTAAAGAAGTGGTCATCCAGCTCAGAAGCAAGTCCACATAGCAGAATCACACCAGCCTGTGCAACCACGAGGTGTCAAAGGGATCTGTTATCAAGCATCAAAGAACTAAAAATTATAGCATTATACATGGTGAGTGCAGTTTGGAGACCCAAAGTTCATCAGTAAGTGAAGCAACGTCCTCTTACAGAGGGGTTGCAGTGAGGAGATGAATCAGTCAAGGTACAATGTAATAACAATGAAATGTGCAACTTTCCTCCGGTTCTCAAATACTTTCTCCCACCCACTATCATGATCCCAATTCTACCAGACAGATCCAGCTAGACCAAGGGATGTGTACTGGAGTCGGAAACATGGGGAATTTAAGAAAGATGATGCCTGGGGACTAGTGGGAGGGGAGTGGTGATACTGGGAGGTGGAGGGATGGTGAGGTAGAAAGGGGGAACTAATTTCAGGGATCTACACATAACCTCCTCTCTGGGGTGCGGACAACAGGGTAGTAGGTGGAGGGACATATTGGACAGTGTATGATATGAAAAAGTAATAATAATTTGTAAATTATTAGGGGCTCTTGGGGGAGGAGGGTGGAGGGAGGGGAAATATGGGGAACTGGAAATAAAAAAAAAAAAAAGAACTAGAGGAAAGGGCGGGAGAGGAGCTTGTACCAAAGGCTCAAGCGGAGGGTGTTTGGAGATGAATATGGCAGCATGTGTGCAAATGTGCTTGGGACAAATGATGTGTTGAATATTATAAGAGCTGTAAGAGCCCCAATAAAATCTATATTAAAAAAGAATGGAGTAAATGGTCAGAAAGAAGCAAAGATATGATAGCTTTTGACTCTAGCTTTTAAAGGTTCAGATTCATTCTCTTGCATACATACACCTATGTTTAATGAGAGATTCCCCTTACCCTTTCTTATAGTATACTAACTCAGGAAACTTTCCATGACTGTTATTATTCATTTCAGCTGAATTTATTCTGATTCGTGGCTACCCCCTGGCAAAGTAGAACAACTCCATGGTGTTTTAATGACTGTAATCCTATCAGAGCAGAACAATAGCCTCTTCTTCTGCAGGGTTGGCATTGTCAAACTTTAGCTGAGCAATCAAGTACAAACCATCTGCTCCTTTTTCGCATCTAAGATCCCAAGTCTCCCAACCCATTTTGTCTGTGTACCCCACCCAGTATTGAATCCCCACCTGATATTCGTCTTTCCATCACATCTCTGTATTTTGTGCCCTTCGTTCTACTTCCCACTATTTCCCTCCTATCCAAAATTTCCTATAGAATCCATTATGATAATAAACTCCCCCCCATTTTTAACTACCTCACTGATTATTCCATCTTCTGGTTTTAATTAACACCTAATTCTCTTCAGAGACAACCAATTCCCCATGGCCCTCTTAAGCAGAGGTTACTCTCTTAACAGATAATTTAAAAAAGGTTTGCAATAGTACATCTAGAGGGAATTGCCATAAATTCAAGCTAGATACAGGAGAGGATGTGAAATCAGATTTTTCTGTGCTGATGTCACATGGATCTTGGCTAAAAGCAAATATTACCTGAAAGATGTTTACTTGTGATTTGTTGTCTGTCCAAAGGTGTCTTAATGTGTAGATCATAATGATTATGGACAAAATTTTGAGGAATGAAAATTCTATAACAGTTAATTGTGCTAGCGAACTTATACACAGACTAAGAAGTAGTCATTCAAACAGAACACAATACTGCAGGTTTCAAACCAAGAAAGGTGTGCTCAGGGATATATTGCTTTCCTGTTCTTTGTCAATTTGTATGCTGAACAAATAATCTGAGCAGGTGGATTAATGCATGCAATTGATGTATGTATGGATCGTGAGGGGAAGTGTATGAGTCCCCAATAAAATGATTCATTAAATAAATAAAAAGGGAGGGGGAAAGACGGGCTTATACCAAGGACTCAAGTAGAGAATATATGAAAATGAATATGGCAACATGTGTACAAATATGCTTGATACAAATGAGGTATTGAATGTTATAAGAGCTGTAAGCGCCTCCAATAAAATTATTTTTAAAAAGGAATAATGGAGCATTTGGAGGCAGACTCAATAGGAGGAAGACCTTTGATATGTACAACTTTGCTTGCTGAAATAGAGAAGACACGAAGGGCTTACTGAGGAAGATAAAATAATATGGCCTTCAGTATCGATTATAATTCAATGTCAAGAAAATAAAACTGCCCATAACTGAACCCTAAACAACATTATCACAAGTGGAGTAAATATCAAAGTTGTCAAGAGTTTCATTTTACTTACCTCCGCAACCAGTGCTGAGGGAGGATGTTAACAAATTTTTAAAAATGGGGAAATCTACTTCAAAAGAGCTCTTGAAAATGCTTGAAAGAAAAAATGTCACTCTGAGGATTCAGGCACTCCTTTCGTCAACTATGTTATTTTGAATCCAATGAATGAAAAGACTTGAGAAGATTGGATACATTTAAATTGTGGTAGTGGCGAAGATTACTGAATAGATGATGAACTTTCAAAAGAATAAACAGCTCTGTGCTGGAAAAAGTAAGCCAGAATGTTCGTTAGAAACCAGAGTGGTGAGACTTGTCTCAGGTACTTTGTGTATGTTGTCAGGAATGACCAGTTCTTGGAGAATATTATGCTTGGCACAGAAGAGGATCAACCTAAAAGGAGGAAAAGCCTCAATGGGAGGGATTGACACAGTGTCCACAACAATGGGCTCAAATAGAGTAAAACTTGTGAGGATGGCATAGGGCCAGGCAGTGTTTTCTCTTCTACATAGAAGTGCTAAGAGTGGACTCAATACTATCTAACAATAACACACTCAGGCATATTAGAGGACCAATCATTACTCAAGGAAGGCCAGAGATTACCAAGGGAGGTTTAACCCCATCATTATTACTCTGGGAGCTGGTACAGAGATCTACTCAGAAATCAAGTAATGTTCAGTGGGAATTGATCTGACTTATCTTCCTCGTCCCCTACTGCATATCTATGTATACACACACAAACATTCTCCAATCACATTTCCATGCATCATTTCTTCTGTCTGTTACCTTCTTCACCAGACTAATTTAACCTTGCCCTGTGGGTCTCCACAAGGTCACTTACTCTGAGAAGTTTGCCTTGATTCATTCCCTGGGAGAGCCCCCCAATCCCTGCTGAGAATTTTATTGCAGGATGCTTCCCTTGCGTTTGGGCTTGTTTATCTCATGAAACTGTTGTTTAATTGTCGGTCTTTTCTATAGACAAAGTCCCGCAAATGCAGACACTTTGTGGCTCTTGTTCACTCTTGCATGCGGCCATTCTCTTGAGCCACGTCATAGAAAGAAGACATGTTGCCTATTTTATCTTTGACGTTTCAGGAGCCAGCATGGTAGTAGATCCAGTCAGGAAAAGACTTCTCTAACCATGTGCTGGAAAAAAAATTCTTAGCCTTTCTCTGAGTAGGACAGAATACACCAGCAAGCGGACTTCCTTAATTTGAAGATTCATTTAATATCCTGAGAGATTAAGAAGCTTGGATAGATGCCAAAAGAGATATGAAGGACTTTTGCAGCTACAAAAGAGTTATACATTGATGGTGATGATTGAATTTATGCAATGCCCTAGGAGAAATATATGGGACAGATCAAGAAATGTCCCCAACAGTGTGACAGGAATTGACACAGTTATCTTGTCTATGCCCTTCCTCGTTATATCTAGAGCAAGACTGCAGAGAGCAAAGCTCTGGTCTATTTATCTTTTAGCCTTAAAATCCTCCTTTCTCCTCTTTTGTTTTCTCACTATTTACCTCAGGACAAACACTGGTGGCTTTTCTTTTGCCTGTGTAGATTAAACAACAACAACAAAAGAATGTAATTGAATCAGGGAGCTTTAGATTAGATTTCTTCCTGAGAATGGCATGAAATATTGGGTAAAATAATAAAGGGCAACTATACTCACATGTAAGTTGCCTAGAAAGTGTTATTTCCTAATGTTGGCCCTATTTAGAGAGAAAACAATGGAACAAAATACTTTATTAAAATTTTCTTCCTACTTATGATTATCAACCTTAGTATAGGTAACAGAAATAAAGATTGGTATGGTTTTTATTACCTTATGCTTCTTTACAAAAATGAAGTTCCTGGGGCCCTAGTGGTGTAGTGGTTGTGCACGCGACTGTGGCCCACTGGGTTGGAGGTTCAAATCCAGCAGCAGCTCTCCAGGAGCAAGGCTGGGCCTCCTACTCCCACCACCAGAGGACAGTGATGCCCCCCACACCCAAATGAAGTTCCTTACCACGAGGTAGATTCTGATTCATGGTGACCCAAAAGTTACAGTGGAGAATTGCTCCACTAGGCTTTCTTGACTGTAATCTTAACAGACAGATCACCATGTCACTCTTCTGTGGTATTGCTGGGTGGGTTTGAACTGACAACCTTTAGATTAATAGTTGAGTAAAAGCTGCCTGTGCTACTTAGAGACTTTCCTTAATTGGATGGGTAGCATTGAACATATTAAAATAATATAACCAACTTATGAAAAGAACAAATCCCAAGGAAGCCTGGCATTCAGATCAAACTGGGGTTCACATTGTTACCTATCATTGCTTAATTTAACCTTGTTCTATGTCCTCATACTTCAGCTTTGGTAAAGGCTTCTTTCTAACTTGTCCTGAGCTTTTAGAATGTCCACAATCCTAGAGTGTTTTTTATTAATAATTCATGGATTCTAAACTTTCTTCATCTCAAGACTTTACCCGTCTGGTACACTTTTCCCTTGTTACAGCCACACATGATTTATTTCCTTGACTTAACTACTAGGACTAAATATAGAGTCAGCTTTGCCTCCTCCTCTGGCTCATCTGTTCCTTTTTCTTTTATTTCTCATAAACAGCATATGTAACAAAGGAACAATTAGTCATGTCGTCTGTCTGTATCGGCAAGATGAACCTCTGCGACTATCTTTTTCACAAGAAGGGAGTAATATTTCACCCTCTTTAGAAATAGAAAATGAGCTATTTCTCTTATGAAGCAGCTTTTCCTCACCAAGAAGCTCATAAGTTGGCATAAAACGATTTCTCCTAGCATTTATTCTATGTTGCTACTGCAGAAACAAAGTGCCTCTAGTGAAAGATACCATGCCCCTTTTAATGGAAGAGAATTAAAACCCTCCACCAAAACAGACAACTACAAATCGAAAATTTAATAATGCTTTAGAACAAAGAGGTTCAGTAATTCCATCTCACTACAACTTTCCAAGTGAACACTCATGTAATTTGGTCACATGGCAGCTTCTTGTGGTTTCTAGTGTCATTTTTTCTCTCCAATCTCCAAAGTGTCAGAGTACCCAAAACATCCATCAAAATGTTCAGTTGACTAATAGGTCAATGAACCCTGGGTTCACCCTTGGGGAACTGATCAATCCCAGGATAACATATGGGAACAGATGAACAATGTGGAAAGCCTTCTTTCACCTATCGGCTTGAATTTGTATTAGAGCTTAAATTCTGAGCACCTCACTTGCAGAAGTGATAGTGAAAACCCAAAATTCATATACAGAGTCCTCATGTAGATTCAGCCTCCATTGAATTCCTTCTGATCTTTAACCAAGGATAGAGAGAGCCCCGCCCTTGGGCAGGGTGCTTTAGAAAGTGATTGTCTCCATTCCCTCAAGCCACAGGGAGGAACTGTCACTTTTCTGGGTTGCCCTGGACGGACATTATCACACTTGGGAGTCACATCGAGTGCCCTATCACTTGAGTATCATTGCCTTGGCCGGAAAGCTCTGGACCAATTTTATAAGTTCTTCTTTCTTACGTCATGCATGTTTCCCGATCCTGGTGCTATTCCCATTTCTCTAGTCCTACCTGTAAGGTTGATGCATCAATCTGCCACCAGCCATGAATCTGTGATTGTTCTTTAGGCCTTATTTAACCAGCTTCCTGACTAGAAATCTTTGGGTGCCATTATGACCTCGGCTAACGGACTTCCTCATCTGGTTGATGTATCTGTGTCTTTGTCCTTTTTAGTACTTAAGAAATGTTCTTAAATTATATTTGATATGGGGATCTCTTTTGTATCCTAAAACACCCCCAACATTTTCCCCTTGGAAACTTGACTTTCACAGGTGTGGAGGACCATAGCTTTTTGACAGTCACTTGCCTGGTGGGCTGTGGAGGATTCAAGATAAGGTGAATTCCAGAAGACACTCCATTGTCTTCATTATTTCAATACAGTTCCAGATACAACCAGGAGTTACTGATCATCTCCCCCCATCCCAGTAGTTTATGTTTATGTCTAAGGACCCCCGTCGCACTGTGGCTTAGGTCTTTAGCTACTACTCCACAGGATAAAGATAAGACGTTTTGCTTCCATTCACATTTGCGGTTTGGAAAGCCAAATGTGGGGTCACAGTGTGTTGGAATAGATTCAATGGCAGTGGGTTTAGTTTTTGAATTATTATCTCTTGGCATTCCTAACTAGCAGCTCAACCTTTCTTCCTTTTAGAGGGGGAATATTTTTATCACTATAGAGATTAATATAAACAACAGTAGCTAATACTTACCTGGAATCCATGACAAAGAATATGTTCATGCCACCACCCATCTGCCATGAAACCTTAGGACTCACCACAGAACATTATACCACCTGCTTGCTCTCGACTGGCCTCAGGAGGGTTGGCCCTTGGAGGAGGCTATCATATCTGGTGAAGCAGAGGACCAGGGAGGGTGAGAGAGGCCCTTGGTGAGATGAATGGTCATAATAGCCACAATAGTGCACTCTGTATTATTATAGGAAAACATTTTGGCAATCATGCTTAGATTGGAGGTTATTGTGGTCATCTTGATGACACAGAGAGGGACAATGTTTCATTCTGTTGAGTATGAGGTTGCCATGAGTGGGAATCAGCTGGGCAACAGCTATCTGTCCATCTATTATCTACTAATTAAGTTAATGATCACTAGTCAAAACTCTATGGATTATCTCATTTAACCCCTCAACAACTCTAGGTTTGATCCTTCACTTTATTCTACAGATAAGGAAGCTGAAGGTTCAGAAGCTGAGGACCCAAGGTTGGCTGCTTGTCTAATGTCAAACAGGTATTAGAACTAGGATATAAACCTGAGATAAGAACCTAATTCTAGGGCTGAGCCCCAGTGGCTTAGTGATTGTGTGTGACTCTGCGGCCCTCTGGGCTGGTGGTTCAAATCCAGCAGCAACCCTCCAAGAGCAAGGCTGGGTCTCCTACTCCCACCAGAGGGCAGTAATGCCCCCCACAAAAAACAAAGAACATCATTCTATTCCTGCTTAGTCTTTTATAGTTACTGGCATTCATAATCCAAGATGACATGGCTTGAAGTGGAGTGGGGACCAAGATAGAATGGAAGTCCATGTTTTGCCCCCGATTCTCAAGCTTCGCTGAATGAAGAGGAGGCTGCCACTGAGTGAAGCTGAGCATTTTGCCCTTTTATCCAAAGGTCAGTGTCTTATTTATCTAGTGCTGTTATAACAGAACTATCACAAATGGCTGGATGTAGCAAACAGAAATGTATTTGCTCACATTTTCATGACTAGCGATGCAAATTAAGTCCTCCAACTCTACAGAGGATCCCTTTGCTTTCTGTTAACTCTAGAGGAAGATCTTTGGCTCCTGTGAGACCCTTCTCATATACCATCTTCACATAGTTTGACATTGCTCTTCCCTCATTCCTCCTTGTTTACTTAATGGTTTGATCTCTTGTGTATTTTAAGATACATATTTTTAAATTATATTTTATTGGAGGCTCTTATCACAATTCACACATATATCCATTGTGCCAAACACACCTCTACATATGTTGTCATCATCTTTTTCAAAACATTTTCTACTTGAACCCTTGGTATGAGCTCTTCATCTTTTTCCTCCCTCTCCTACCCTCCCTTCTCTTGATAATTTATAAATTATTCTTCTTTTCTCCTATTTTACACTGACTGCTGTCTCCCTTCACCTACTTTTCTGTTGTCTGTCCTGCTGGAAGTGGGAGCCATATATCAGTTATTCTGACCAATTACCTCTTACTCCCCACTTTCCTTTACCCTCCTAGAATTGCCACTTTTATTATTCCTGAGGGTTTTTTTTTAATCTTTCTCGGATTTACTGTGTTGAGAGCTTTTATCTATACCAGTATACATGTTTTGAGCTAGCCAGATTTGTAAGACAGAATTGGGATCATGATGGTGGGTAGTGGGGAAAGGAGGAAGAATTAAAGAACTAGAGAAAGGTTTAATGTTTTGTCAGTGCTACACTGCACCTTGACTGGTTCATCTCTTCCTTATGGTCCTTCTGATGGGGAGTGTTCAACTGACCGTTGGTGGGTTTTGGGTCTCCACTCTGCCCTCCCCTTCATTCACATATGTGTGAGTGTGTGTCTTTGATGCCTGACACCTGATTCTATCAACACCTCACGATCACACAGGCTGGTGTGCTTCTTTCATGTGGACTTTGTTGCTTCTCAGCTAGATGGCTGCTTGTCTATTTTCAAGCCTTTAAGACCCCAGATGCTATATCTTTTGATAGCTGGGCACCATCAGATTTCTTCACTGCATTTGCTGATGCACACATTTTGTCTTCAGCGATTGTGTCAAGGAAGGTGAGCACCACAGAGTGTCATGTTAGTAGAACCAAGTGTTTTGCATTGAGGGAGTACTTGAATGGAGGCTCAATGTCCATATGCTGCTGTAATACTTTATAAATAAATATATGTACATAGTTCTATTCCCCTATCATTATATATAAATGTATTTACATATCTACATGCCTATATTTAGGCTTCTCTATCTATACTTTGCCTTCTAGTTTTATTTTCTTTTACTTTCCTCCTGTCCCACTATCATGTGTGTCCTTCATCTGAGCTTTGATAATTCCTCTCGATTATATAGCCCTTGATTGAACCCCCACCCCCACCACCCCAAGCATCCTTTGCCCTTCTCGCCATCAATTTTAGATAACTTAGTCTTCCCAGATTTGTTGACATCCTCTTCCTTTCCTCCCCCTCCCCCTCTCCTGTGTTCTCCCAGAACTGTAGGTCCCATTGTTTCCTCCTCCAGATTGTTTATCCTGCCTATCTAGTCCAGATAGACATGCACAGACAATAACATGCGCAAAAACAAAGCAAAGCATAACAAAAGATAAGACAAAGAATATAATAAAACAACAACAAAATTAAATAACCAACAGCAAGAAAAAAGAAAAGCCCTCAAACCGTTCCAGGTGTGTCTGTTGACCTTCATGAGTATTTTCCAGTGGAGTCTGCTGGGTTGCCATGCCCTGGCCCCAAAGTCCACCTTTTGCGTTCCTCGGGGACTTCATTGTTTTGCTCTCCTTGCTGCTCTGCTGTACACGCTTGATGTTTCACCCCCGTGCCGTGCGGCTGGATCCAGCATATCTCCTGCACCTTGTTCCCAGTGCTTGAGGCACGTTGTGTTTTGAGGTGGATCTGGCCCTGGGATCCTCTCTGTGCATTAGCTGCTCCCAGCTGGAATATTGTCCCCAGGCGGAGCAGGGTGTGTTCCACTCTTTCTCACCTTCCCTCTTTGTTTGCTCCTGATCAGATGCAGCTTCAGTGCTGTCCTCTGAAGTGCATTCCTCTGGAGCAGGCTGTGGGGGTGCCCACAGAGTTGGGATTGGGGGCCTGTACGCCTCTCTATTGGTTTCCTGCTTCATGCCTGTATGTTGCATTTTTGTCTTGGTGCAGCAGGTTGAAGTCTGGCCCCTTTCCCACTCTCCTGTGGAGACAGAAGCAACACCCTCCCCTTGGGTGGGTTAGTGCCCTGTTCCCCGGCTACATCTGTCTCTTCTTGGTTGCTGTTTTTTCCTCAATTTTGATTGGGTGCCATATGTATCCCTGGGTTGGGTTTGGCATCTGCTGTAGTGCCTGGACATCACCCTGGGAATGTATGTCTATAGTAGCTTTTCCCACAAGCCCCTTTAACATTTTGTTGTTGTTGTTGTTGTTTACCTCAGTGTTATACCTGTCTTTTTGTGCTTGGCTTACTTTGCTTAGCCTAATTTCCTCCAGTTCTTCCCATGTGGCAATGTGTTTTCATGCATTCATCACTGCTTTTTAGGGATGCATAGCACACCATTGTATGTATATTTCACAGTTTTTAAATCCATTTTTCCATTGATGAAAATTTGGGTTGTTTCCAAAGCCTTGCAGTTTTGTACTGTGCTGTGATTAACTTTGGAGCTTGGGTGTCTGGTTTGTCTCTTGTCTTTTCTGGGTTACATGGTAGCTCAATTTCCATCTGTTTCAGATATTGCCAACTCTATTTCCCTAATGGGTGGACAATACCTACAAGTCCACCAGAAGTGGATGAGAGTTCTTGTCTCACCTAGCTCCTCTAACACTTGCTGCTTTCTGAGTTTTTGAAATGGGCTACCTTTGATGGTGTTGGGTAGTATCTCATAGTTGTTTTAATGTGCATTTCTCTTATGTCTAATGATTGGGAACATTTTCTCATATGTCTATTGGCCAATTTGATTTCTGCTATTGTAAAACTTCTCTTCATGTCTGCCTACCTCTTCAGTGGGCAATTATCTTTTTTTTCTTACTGTAATTTAGCAGAGTATTGTAGATTTTAGTAATAAGGCCTTTGTCTGATGTGTCATTGCTAAAGATGTTTTCCCAGTCTGTGGACTCTCTTTTTACTCTTGGTGAATTCTTTCGATGTACACAGGTGTATTATCTTCAGTATATTCCCCTTGTCATTTTGTGCCTCCTCTGTATTTGTGTCCTTCCCTATTTCTGATAGCCTGTGTATTCCCTGTGCCAAAGTTCTCAGGTTGGTCCCGATTCCCTCGTTGATGGCATTAATAGTTTGGGGTTTTACCTCAAGATCTATGATCCACCTTGACTTTATTCTTATGCATGGAGTGAGGTAAAGGTCTTGCTTTATTTTTCTGTAGGTAGTTATCCATTTTTTTCAGCACCACTTGTTGAAGAGGGCATCTGTTTCCCATTTGATATTTTGGGGACCCTTATTTGATATTTTTTGGGCCCTTATAAAGATCAGTTTTCTGTATGCTGGTGATTTTATATCTGGGGTTTCAGTTCTTTTCCACTGGTCTGAGTATCCGTCATTATACCAATACCACACTGTCTTGACCACTGTGGCTTTATAGTAGATACTAAAGTCAGATAAAGCAAGCCCTCCAACTGTGTAATTTTTCTTGAGGAGTTTTAAGATACATCTTCTCCTCATACTTTCTGGTTAACACGACAAAGGAAGTCCATTCTCCAATGGGATTTGAGTAACTGTGGGTATAGGAGTTAGTTTGCAATACATATATTTTTTTAGAAATATAATTCTCTCTATACTGAGAAGTTTTCTTAATAGGTTAAGTGGTCAGATACAAAGTTGATTATGT
Organism: Nesogale talazaci; assembly: GCA_004026705.1. Classification (NCBI taxonomy): domain Eukaryota; kingdom Metazoa; phylum Chordata; class Mammalia; order Afrosoricida; family Tenrecidae; genus Nesogale; species Nesogale talazaci. The sequence goes on from PVJH01006120.1 coordinate 95,141, forward strand.
GAAATATAAGCCACTGCCAGGGTAATGAATTATTTAATATGGCTTTTCTAGCCAAAGTCTCTAAATTCCACTTAATGATCTTTCCCTACATCGGTCTGGTAATCATGTGGGGGCAGGAAGCTATTGATACAACCTGCCTGTGAGTAACTGAAGAGAATCCCCTGACTTGATATCTTACTGTGTATAAAATGAGCCCTCTGAGTGGCAGGAGGAGGGATCTCATTACCAGCAAGATCCTTTGCAGTGAGCCTTCTGTATCCAAAAGACAGCTATACTGTCAGAGGAGCAGCAGCAGAACTAGTGGGCAGAGAAAGAGACAGAGTGATGGACTTTTCAATCCACAGAGCAAGTGAAGCTGAGTGCTTTTTTTTTTTTTTTACAGAGTGGTGTGCTTGCAGAGTGGTGTGCTTGCAGAGTGGTGTGCTTCTGGGCACTTCATTGGGGAAGTTGGGCTTGCTGACCCACAGAAGTGGAGCTGAGTGCCTTTGGACTGGAGCTTACTGCGGTGCGGTGCCTCTGAGCATTTAATTCATGGAGCTGGGTTGGCTGAGCCCTGGAACTTGAGCTGAAAGCCTCCCAGTTGAGGTTGACAACAGAGTGGTGTGCCTTTTGGGCATTAGTCAGCAGACTTGACAAATCTCTGTGATGTGTCCTGATACACAACCTGGAGCATTTCTTACTGACATTGCAACTTGTTAAATTCCTTAACAAACCCTTTAATCAGGAATTCTGCTTGGGAGTTCTATGTAGCCATTGCAATGGAGATTAGAAACTGGAGCTATATTATAGAATTATAATTAAGTCAGCACAACCCCCACCTAATTTTCAAGTTCAAAAATTTGATAATAAGAGAAGACGAGAGACTCTAGAACAGTTGTTCTTAACCTGTGGGTTTCGACTTCTTGGGGGGGGGGGGAGTCAAATGACCCTTTCAGAGGGGTCAACCAATTTATAACAGCTGCAAAATTATACTTATGAAGTACCAACAAAAATAATTTTATTGTTGGGAGGTCAGCCAAACATGACCTGTATTAAAGGGTGGTGGTATTAGGAAGGTTGAGAAACACTGCTCTAGGAAGATAGGAGGGGCCTCCTCAGGAGTAGATCAAAGATCACCCTTCATTTTATGTTTTTGGGTTTTGGGTTTTTTTTTTTGAGACCCAAGGACTTGCTTTTGAACCCCGTTATACTGGGGTTCAAAGGAATAAAAAGATGACATTACATCCATAAAATATTTTTGTGATAGGAACAATATGAAAATCAATCCTCAATTCTAATGGGAATCATATTTCCTTTCACTTTGTAGGTTGTGATGAGCTAGTTTAATACCAGTAGCATGGTAGAAGAATGTGCTTCAGATACAGATAGCTACAGAAGAGCTAATGTCCTGACCACGATGCTGATTCACTGTTCAATTCTGAAAGGATTCAGTTGAGTTATCCTGAGTGCACTCTTTAACCAGACCCCTCCTTTTCCAGCTATGCATATTCATCACTTTTATCAGAAGAGAACCCATTCAGGAAAGGCAGTTGCTTCCTAAATAAATTGTTGTTTCTTAGCAGCTGAATTCAACAGGTTGTTTCGCTCACTTTGCTCAATTGTTCTGACAACAGTGCACGCTAGGTATTTGTTCTCTTCCTCTCGTGATTTAGTTTTATTATTAATCTACTCATTATGTTTATTAGTTCCATCCACTAGATGAGTCTCCATGTGTACTTATAAGTGCTATAAAAAGAGACAACCTGGCCATTATAGTTTACAGTCAAGCAGATGGTTTAGACATAGGATGATCTTCCTCTCTTCTACGTCTGGCTGAAGTTATGGAGGGGTCGGGACCTGGTTTTTTCAACTGTACCGAGCTGGTGGTTTGATGTTTCCAATGGATTGATGGTTCAAACCAACCTTCTAAAGGAGAAAGATGAGGCCATTACTCCTGAAAAAATGTACAGCCTCACTAACCAGTAGTGAACCACCTCAGAACGCATACCCACCCCACCCACTGTCGATCGTCACAGAGCACTTACTCACTGCTCCTACTTCCTGCCCAGCTGCAGCTCCCACCTCTGCCACCTCTGACGGTTCTGTAAGACTGGAGGACCACTAGTCTGAACCAGCTAGATGGCAGTAGTTTGGATATGGATCAAGGAATAATTGTATAAACCAATATGATGCAATCAATTATCAAGTTTGCTTCATTTTCCTTTACCTCATTCAAGGGTACTTAATTGTTGGTTTTAAATTATTGAGATATAATTCACTTACCATAAAACTCACTCTTTTAAGGTGTACAATTTGACAGTTTTCAATATATTCGCCAGATTTAGCAACCATCATCATTGTCTACATCTAGAACATTTTGATCACCTCAGAAAGAAACCCCATTTCCACTGGCAATAAATCTCCATTCCTCTTCTTTCTTCAGGGCTGGAAACCATGAATCTACTTTCTACTAATATGAATTTGCTTATTCTAGTTATTTGATAGAAGTTGGATTGTGTAGCCTCTTTTGTTTGACTTGTTTCTCTTAGCATAATGCTTTAAAGATTAACCCATGTTATGTATTACTATTGCATTCGTCTTATACCATCCCATTGTATGGCTCGATCACATTTTATCTATCTATTCATACATTAATAAATTTTGATGTCATTTTCACATTCTGTAGGATTTTATAGGGTCACAACATTTTCATTTCTTTCAAGAATTCACATAGGGGTGGGATTTGTAGGTTATAGAGTAACTCTATGTTTAGCATTTTGAGGCACTATCCGAACAGAGGGACTACTTTATCTTCCCACCAGCAGTGCTTGAGAGCTCCAACTTCTCTCCATCTCCCCAATCTTTGCTTATTACTGTTCCAGTGGGTGTACATAAGGATCTCATTTTGATTGCCTTTTCATGTGCTCATTGGCCTTTCCTATATCTATGGAAATTCCTGCAATGTAACAAAAACTAAAGGGGTCATTATTTATTGGACATTCTCTCTTCCATGCCTGACTTCCAGTTACTTTTCCTAGACAATTCATGATGTCTTCTGTGATCTTCTAGAAATCTTCTTTACACTTTTAAGGTGTATCTTACATTATCAAAGATAAGGAACTTTATCTTCTCCCCCAGAGCATAAGCTCTTAAAGGTGAAGTTTGCAAGTGATTTTGCACTATATTCTCCTTGGGACATATCCCATAACTCTGTATCATAATGTTTGCTTATGTTCAAACTCAAGTTCTGATCATGGCAGTGGAGAACATAGCATTGGTATCAACCCAGCAGTGACTTGGCACAACAAAACATAACTTATGGCCAAGAGGACATATTGTTTCCCATTAAAAAAGAGAGGGAAAGTCAGAGAGAGAGAGAGAGAGAGAGAGAGAGAGAGAGAGAGAGAGAGAGTAAAAAGTGACATATTCCCTTATCCTGTCTACATTCCTTCTTTGCAAACTAAATTGGGACATAATTTTCTTTTAAAAAGTCTATCCAAAAAAAAAGCGCCTATCCAGAGTAAACTATATAGATCTCTGGTCACCTGATATTCTTGGTCTGAGACTCATTGCAACCTTAATGTGTCTAATGTCACGGAGAGGACCCTGGTAAAAGGGATAAAGAGTACTAAATCTCATGTTAGTTTTATCATAAAACTGTTATTAGGGAGAAGATGGGAATAGCAGGATACTTTATGAGAGTTCTGGACTTCTGGAGCTCTCTGGTGGCTCCTAACGAGAATGTAATCACAAAATTATTATAGGGAAGTTTTTTTCTTCACCCAATAAAAATGACACATTTTTCCGAGTCTGAAATAGAAAACAACTTTTGCAGGTCCCTGCTGTCATTTACCTGCACATGGTGCAGCGCTTATTTTGGGTTCTTAATGAAGGCACGGAGCTTCTAATTATTTAGGGATGTGATTAAATGAGTTTCCCGGTGACTTGGTGTCACAGGAGAAATCTTTTAATTTGCACACTCCGACCGTTGATGTATCTTTCAAACAGTGACTATTTAACAATCCCATTGCCACTCATTTGCCACCGCTACTCCAACTCATTGACTTTGAAAGTTTTAATAGTGCCCAGTGAAACTTTTAATTGCTGATGATGAGCGTTTAGGCTTCCAGAGACAGACTGTTAAGAATACAGCTTGCCTCCGCAAAAGAACTGACTCGCAGGGGTTACGAATGAAGATTGTATGAAGAATGAAGAATTCTCTCACCTACCTCTTACCTTGACCCCCTTCCTTTAAAAAAAACCCACTCTTTTATTGTGAATTATAATTTTATAATCAATAATTTACACACATTCTCTTTCAACTCATCCCTTGCCCCACCCCGTATTCCACTTCCTCTCTGTATGTCCTCTTTCCATCCCTCCTTTTTTTAAAAAAAAAATCATTTTATTAGGGGGCTCGTACAACTCTTCTCACAATCCACACATACATACTTGTGTGTCAAGCACATTTGTACATTTGTTGTCATCATCATTCTCAAAGCATTTGCTTTCTACCTGAGCCCTTGGTATCAGCTCCTCATTTCCCCCCTCCCTCCCTCATGAACCTTCGATTTATAACCTGTTATTCTTTTGTGATATCTTACACGGCCTGATGTCTCCCTTCACCCACTTTTCTATTTTTTGTACCGCAGGGTGGAGGTCACATGTAGATTCTTGTAATCAGTTCCCTCTTTAGACTCCACCTTCCTTCCACCCTCCCCATATCTCCACTATCACCACTGGTCTCGAAGGGATCGTCTGTCCTGGTTTCCTCGTGTTTCCAGTTCCTATCTGTACCAGTGTGCATCCTGTGGTCTAGTCATATTTGTAAGGTAGAATTGGACCCCCTTTCTTTCCTGTCATAAGAAGTTCTCTATATATGTTTTAAAGAGCTGTCAAACTTTTTTTTTTTTTTGCTTTTGATCTCATCTCAGAAGACCTAGAAGTTCATAAACTAGACCAGGAAAGCAAAAAAAAAAAAAAAAAAAAGATCATTCTACCTAATTTCTGATGCTCTGGTGATAATAGAAAAACATTGCTACTTCTTGCTCAAGTCTCATCAGCCTTGACTTAGCTCCCACGCCTGTTTCAGAGCTGTCTCAGTGGGTTCAGCAGCTAATAGCCAAACATGGTACCTCTACCCAGTCTTTAGGAACATGGTAGACCATATTGATGGAAGAAGAAATGAAAGGGAAAAAAGGAAGGCCCAAGTTTTCTTTAAAACATTGGTTTGCACTCAAGATTTTGTTATTTCTTAGTATTATAGAAAGAAGGTGGGGGAACTAAGAAAGATAAGGGGAAACAAACAAAATTTAGGCAAGTCCAATGGATACAGGGAAGTGATTAAAAACAAAGTTAAATTCTTTCTGATTTAAGGAGAGCTTGACTGGGATTCTTTAGGGTGATGTAGCTTTCTATATATTTCCCCCCTGAATAGTTAGGTTTTCTTTGCATTCTTCCTCCTTGATCTTTTAAGAGAGCTGGCTATTTTTAATTTAAACTTTCTGGGAGAAGTCCAGTATATTGATGGATTGGACAATTTCTTTTGAAAATATTAAAAATCTGTATTCTGTCTGCCAGGCATTTTGGTTTTGTTCCTTGAGTAATTCAAATAAATGTTTAGGAATCCCTTGGCTATGTTGATTACTGAGTATGGAGATCACCTGGTTAATGGGAGAATTTTCCTGTTATATACTTTTCTGAATATCTGTCAGGCCTTGGCTTATGCACTTGTTGCAATTAATAACAGTACAGTCTACCATCAATGGGCTCTAGCTCATTGTGTCCAATGATCACTTTTAAAAAGAATCAGAACCCATCTAGTTCATGGAATGACTTCCATTATGCTAAGTGAATTCTTGTGAAGCCTCCTGATGTTTCTTCTTCTTGCCTCCACTTGAGCCTTTTTTTGCCTCACAAGAAAGGACACCACATAAAGACCAATGGACGGCCATCTCTGCCCCACTTTGGCTTCCCTCTTGCCATGAGACAGCTGCTAGAAAAGTCTCAATGGTCTGTTCTTCTTGACCTATGCTGCCCATGCCACCCTCGGCTCAGTAGTTCTTTAATTGATAATTCATTTGATAATTGCAATGGCCACACAGAACTCACAGGCATTACTCACAATTAAGGGAGGCTGCTAGGGAAGTTAGTAGGTCACCACAAGTCAGGATCAGCGGACAGTAAAGATACCATCATGGGTCAACTGAGCCAGCAGTGAAGTCTCTTGCTCTTAGCCTCTCTGCCAAGTGGTCCTTTGGCCTTTGGCTCTAGGGGCCAGGAAGCTGGTTCACCTGTCATTCTGACTCTCAGTTCTACGGTCTTGGGGTAAATGTGGAGGAGAGGCCCCATGGTTTCAGCCCTGCTTCTCTGAGTCCCAGTGTAGTGGTCTCGGCGCCCTCCTCCACTTTAGACAGATATCTTAGATGTGCTCTTCCAAGATCCTTTGGGGGTTCTCTTTTCCCTCTGGCTGCTTCAAAAATGATCTGTCCTTATAGGCAGGGGGGTGGTAGAAAATGGACCATCTACTCTCTTAGTATTATGCACATCCTAATTCATAGTCTCATTGAGTCATTTAGTCAGAATTACAGAGACTTAGGTAGAAGGTTTATATTAAGGAATTCCACAACACCACAGACACATATCCCACCCACTCCACATCTGCCTAAAGTCATTCATGCAGGGTGCCAAAACAAAAAGACAATTTACAGTGTTGGTTAAGGCAAAGACTTTTTCAAGACATCTCAGGGTAGCTGTCTCTCCTTCCTTATTTATCACATAGTTAAGGGGGAAGTTTCATATTAGAAGAGACATTATTTTGGTAAATGGTCATTCACTGGGTGCCAATTATGACTCATAGTGACCCTATAAGATAGAGCAACCCCCCCCCCTCTGTATTTTTCTGACACTGTAAATCTTTACAGGAGCAGAAAGTCTCTTCTCACTTACAGGGGTTATGGTGGGTCCAAACTGCAGCTCAATGTGTAATCCAATATGCCGAAAGGGATCTTTTTGTCCGTGTTAGGTGTTAAGAGTTCAACTATATATTGTACTGTAGCAGAAGTGACCATCACTTTTATTTAAAACCACGTCACTTGTTTTACTCTTTGACCAAGAACAAACCCTCCCTGTGAGTTGAACACGTGAGAATAAAACAAGGAGCGCATCAATAAGAAATCGTCAAGGCATTGAGGACTTATATCATTCTTGACTAGGCTCTATATTTTGTGTGCTAACTTATTGACTTACCTACTGTACAATAAAAAGTAAGAGGCAAGATTATTGTCGTGGATATGCTTAGTAATGTGTTTATTTAAATGAAGGGAATGTGGAATGAGGGATATATACACATATAGATTCATGTTTGACTAATTGACTTAACAAGAACTGATTTTGTCTATTGGATTATGGAGTGAACTTTTTTTTTTGCTTTGCTTCAAGTTGGGATTTTATTTTATGGTAGTGTTTTTCCAATTATGAAAGTGCTACATGTTGATTGTGGAAAAGCTGGAAGTTCAATGGAAAGATAGAGGAGTATCTAGGATTAATGAGAATGGTTGCTTGTTTCAGATCTTGTTCAGTGTTTTCTCTTTCACACTACTGTGACTAAGGTAAGGGTTTACAGAACAGCTCATGAGTTTGACATTTAGCAAGTTATACTCATTTTGCTCCAACTCATCTATTTCAATTCCCTCCATGTACCTTTGTGTATCCACTTCTGTCCCCTGTTTGTGATGTCCGTTCCTCCTTTCCTCACCCTCTGCCCTTGACTAAATACTGTCCCTTTGATATTAAAGAGTTGATTATTCTACCATGAGTTATGTAGTGGGATTTTGTTGTTAGGTTCTATCAAGGGAAGTCTGACTCATGGTGACCCTGAGGACAGCAGCATGGAGTACTCACTACCTGTCCCTGCGCCAACCTCTCACCACTGCTGTGCTCAAGTCCCCAGTGTCGTAGCCACTGTTTCATTCCAGTGAGGTGAGGATCTCCCTTTTTTCCCCCAGACCCTTTACTTTGTCAGTCTTCCTCCAGGAACTGTCAAAACTCCTGGCATGTTCAAAGTACTAAAATCCAAGTCTTTGGACCCTCCTTTCTGAGAAGCATTCTTGTTGTGCTTCTGCCAATGAACGGATTTCTTCATTTTTTTGGGCAGTTTATGGCATAGTCAATATTCTTCACCAGCACCCAAATTCAAATGCATAAGCTCTTCTACCTCTCTTATTCTTTGTCCAGACTTCACATGCATTCGAATCCACTGGAAAAAAATCATGGCTTGGGTAGCGGCACCTCAATCCTGAAAGTGACATCTTTGTTTTGAACATTTTACAGAGGTTTTGTGGTGATGTAGTGGGCTATCAGCGGGACTGTGAACTGCAAGGTCAGCGGCTCAAATCCACCAGTCGTTCCTTGAGAAGAAGATGAGGCTGTCTGATCCCATAATATAGTCTTGGAAAGCCAAGGGTGTAGTTTTATCCTGTTCTGTGGGACTATTATGTGTCACAATTGACCTGATGGCAATGGGTTGGGGTTTTTTTTGTTTTGGGTTTGTTTCGCCAGAAGCAATACATTGTTTGCTTGTTTTTTATTACTGTTTCCATAAACATTGACTGTGGATCCAAGCAAAATGAATTCTTAGACAACTTCAGTCTCGTCGCTTTTTATCCTAATGTCTCATTGGAAGGACTTTTTTTTCTGTGCATTGAAATAGAATCAATTTGGATAATTTTATTGGCATTTGATTTGCACATCATGCAATTCGATAATTCAATCACATCAAGGAGATTTGTACAATCATTACCATGATTAATTTTAGAATATTTTCTCCACTCTTGTACTTCTTTTTAGCCCTCTGTGCCCCCCCCCCCAACCTCCTCTGCCATGCTCCCAAGTTACCAGTAATCCAGTAACTAACTATAGATTTGTCTCTATCGAATTTCATGTACAGGAAAGCATACAAAGATAACAATGACACTAACATCAACAGCAAAGTGAAACAGAGAAACACCTCAATCTAAAAGAAAGCAGGAGATATCAGAACAAATTTTAAATGGCTCGAAATGGAGTTAAAGTTATAAAATACCAAATTTTAACCTAAGTGCCTCAGCAATAATCTAGCTTCCAGTGTATTCTGCATGATCAGTTACTGCCATCACGTCCATGCTGACTCATGGTGACCCCGTGGGGGTCTCCAAGACTGGAGCCATTTACAGGAGAGAAAGCCCAATCTTTCTCCTGAGAAACTGCTGACGGTTTCAAACCGACAACCATGTGGCTACAGGCCAATGCATTTAGATTGCACCACCAGGGCTCCTATTCTGCAGGATAGCAAGGCCATTCATAGCCGTTGTCTAGGGTCAGAGGAGATTCACAAGAGGCTTAATACACAAGTACTTCCCCTTCACTAGAAAAAAACCCTGAAACAACTTTAACATGAGTCAAAAGGGAGCTCAAATGATATTACATTTTCAATCTAACTGCATCTGCCTCAAATGATTTTACCATGATCTTGGTCTGTTTGGGAGCATAAAATCACTAGTCACATCCCTTGACTAGGGTCAGAGAGGATGTGCTGAGTCCTGAATCCATGTGTGGCCACTGCAAATAGATTTGGGGCTTCCACTGTCATCCATAGTCTTCTCCAAACTAGGCACTCACAACTTAAGCTCTGATATTATTATGCCCTTTAGATTTTGATTGGGTGTGCTTCTTCCATGTGGACTTAACTGATGCTTATTTAAAGAAAACAATCCTTTAAGACTCTAGGTGTTCT